>WAAE01033757.1:0-21190 GCA_013400495.1 Nicator chloris | reverse complement strand
TCTTACATTTTTCTCCTAGAATTCAACAATCTTTATCCTGTTAGTATGGTTTATCCAGATGATAAACTTTACTCAAACTACTCATACCTGTTCCATTCTTGGTCTGATATTGACAATCCAAATTGCATACCTTCAACTGGCTTTGAGATTGGCACTATTGAAAATAGATATGATTTGTAAAAGATCAGGCTCTTTTGCTGAATTGGTGCATTATTTTGTACACCAGACCAAGTGGACCTCATTAGCACTAACTCATGAGGCTAAAATTGTTGAAATATTGTTAGGGAGTGATGCAGCAGCCTCGTAGGAAAGATACCTTATATAGGAACCATTGCTTCATATTTGTTACTCTTCATATAGTAAGCTTGTATTAAGCTTGCTTTGCTTTAAGTTTTGGTATGCCATACTGTGTCTTAAGGTTCAGATTGTTTATAGCTCACAAGATGGAAGAACGCATTTTAACTGCAAATCTTAGCAGTCAAGAATCTGAACATCAAAATAATACCTATTTCTTCTTGGATCAACTTATCCTTCAGTAAAAATAAAGTATCTCGGTGTGATTTTGCAAATGTAACTTAGAGAAATATACTTAACAGCTTTAATTATACCTCACAGGGAGCAGAATCCAGCTCCTCCTTCTCTGCCTTTCAGGATCTGATGAGTACAGAGTTGCCCTTCTCACCTGTCCTTTCACACAGCAGAATTAAGCGTTACATGGCAGTTTCTAGAAGTCTTAAAATTCTGCCTTCACTCTCTCAGTTCCCAGGTGTTCAATGCTAGGGTAGTGTGTGGGCATTATATAACTATTTATTTAATCAGTAAATGCTTCACTGCCTGTCCCAGGTCTTCTGTTACTTCTCTCAGGAGTCAAATTTTAGTGAAGAAACAACCCTGCTGGGCTTGGTACCTGTATTGTACGTTTTTTCAGGTTTGCCAGAGCACCCTTTTGTTTTCTCTGACACTGATGCACAGACACATTAATAGAGATTATTGGGTTGATTTTTGAATCTCCACAGTCAAATTACAAAGTAAACGAACAAATAAGAACAGATATAGGTACTTGCACTTGAGTCCAGACTTCCAGGAACTTCATAAAGCAGAACTTGCAGCTTCACCTTTGAAAGTCTGTAGTATTGGTGACAGCCAGTCCTTCCATCCTTTCTGGTGTTCTTCTGTGAAAAACACTTCTGGATGATGTTCACAAAGATGTAAAAACTGCAGGACCTTTGTTTCTTGGAAACTTTTCCGTAAAGGGGAGTGTTTTCCTCAATGTGCTCGTGTATTTGCTGGGCAAGCCCAAGCATAAATGGTTGCGTGGTTTCTCGCAACTCAGGGACTTAACTCCTCTATTTTTTGTATTTGAGAGTACTGAAAAGGCTGCAGTTTCATGAGATTTTGTAAAGATCTATTTTACTGAGTGTTATTCACCAGTTAATCTGAGAAAATGCCTTTCTCTTAGTCTCACTTCTGCTTAATGCTTTATTCTTATTTAATCTGTCCCATTTTAACTGGGGGGAGGGAGTTTTTTTGTGTATGTGATGTAGCATAAACCTAAGTGATGGTTTGCAGTTCAAGATACAGAACAACTTCCATGGATCAGGAAAAACAGTCCAGACCAATAGTGCTGGACTTCACTGCCAAATAAACTTATTTCACTGATGTTGCTTATAAGGATCATCTTCCAGACAAATTATATGATGACATGGCACTCAAATTAGAAAGGCAAAAATATTTGATAGTGTTCTACAGCTCTGACTCATAAAAGTAAATTAGTTTTTATGTTTCTCAGTTAATTGCACACAGTGGCCTTTTTAGGTGTCTGTGATAGGCTTTTGGTGTGTCTAAGCAGGCTTAGGCTAAAGCTGCATAACAAGTTTATACATTGAAATTTAATATGCGAAGTATTTTTAATGAGCAGAGTTGGAGCAGTAAAGCATTTCTTTATTGCATTTGCTGAAGTGAATTTTCATTCACATGATCAAGTTGTTTATACAGTAAATTATACCTTGAAGTGAAATATAAGAAAAGTACCAATCTATTCACAATCTTAAAACATGACCAAATATAAAATCTCTGTGTTTTCAAAGTGTTTTGATTTAATTGCTGCTTAAAATAATCTGATTGACATGTGAAAGTCAATACTAATCCAGTTAATGCTACTAACATCTTTTTCATTTCCTCTTTGTGTAGCTAACCTGTTTGGGGTTTTTTTGTTTGTTTTTTGCATAACTTTTGTATTTTCTGTAAATCTATCCTTTCATTTTCCCTCTTTGTGAAACAGGTATAGGCAGAGTGTCTTTTGGAGCTTTCTTAGGTAGGTGAAGTTTAACTTTTCTTGAAGGTTTGGGTTGGCTTTCTGTTTTTTGATCTTTAATGATTCACTCGAGTAGCAAATCTCTTAATATAGGCATTTGTAAATAACGGGAAAAATGAAAAAAAAAATCTTGGGGTTCCTTGAGTTCTGGCATCTTTCCATGATAATTAAGTATGACCTAATTATCACAAATACGGTCAAAAAAATTTATTAGCAAGCATAGTGTGTCAGCATTCTTGTTAATTTTTTGTCATAAACAATTAGCTTTTCCATGTGGCTTGTAGCAATATCCCTACATTGTTTTCCCTTGAAATTTTTGGGCTCTAATCTAATCTCTATGATTTTAAGAATCATTCAGCATAGATGTTGTAAGAAAAATAATCAATACAGAATAAAAGATCCAAACAAGTAAAATTTCTGGTTGGGAACTTAGAGTGGGTAAAAATCATTCTTACTAGTAGAAAAATAAGCTGAATTAACTTTTTATTATGAGAGAGTCGTGCTTTTAAACTCAGATTCTGTTTCCCCTAAAAATTACTTCAGCTGCAAAACAATGTAAAGACCATAAAGGAACTCTGAAGTTCCTGTCTAAAAAAATTAATTGGCAAAAGCAAAAGGCTGAGGTTAACTTTCTGTTGCTTTAATTGCCTTTTTTTTTTTTTTTAAATTGGACAATAGCATAAGCAAACAATTAAGAGACTTTTATTGACTTTGCACTGTGGAAGTTCCAGTTTCCATGTTACTGGCTCCCATTACTGATTTTCCCTTTTTGTTTCTGCAGATGTTGCCTTTATCACAACTGTGACCTTCCTGTGGAAAGTGTCAGCAATCACTGTTGTAAGCTGTCTTCCACTTTACATTCTCAAGTACTTGAAGCGCAAGTTCTCTCCTCCAAGTTACTCCAAGCTTACCTCGTAAAAGTAATTATATTCCTATGGGTTTTCACTCACACCAGTCTGCAGATTGCATTTTCACTGTGCTTTAGTGTCTATGGATTAATGTTGGACTAAAGAAACTTAAAAAAAAAATCAAAAGTTAAAAGGGATAGCGTGAATAGAGCACAAAAAGAAGAGGAAACATCTGACAGATACAATAACACAGAAGTACACTAACAACTATCAGAGATAAACTAAATTTTCTTCATGTTGATTTTCTTGTTTTTTTCTTTCAGTTCTTATGATTATAAAATAAAACGAAATTACCTTTGATTTGACAATGCTTCTGAATGGTTTCATTGCTACTGTAAAGGATCTTTTGCTACTGTAAAGGATTTTTTCCAACTGTTTATCTTCTGCAAGTTAAATTGAAAGTTTTGTTATTTATTGCATACATTTCCATCTTTAATTATTGTATAACTTCCTAATTCAAGCCCTTTCTTTTAATGTTTATATATGGAAAAGTTCATTCATCCATACTTACTCTAACAAACCTAATACCTGTAAATGCCCATGTCTGTATTAGCAGCTAGTATTCCTCATCAGACATTGATTAATATGCACTATTTGAATTATGTACTGATGTCTGCATAGCACAGTATTATTTTAGGAGCTGTTGTCCTATTCTGTACTCTCCATTTCTGGCACCAGTAAATTACAGATGTGTGATGTTGACAGCAGTTCTTTAAATGCACATTACAGCCAGGTTGCACAAAAGCTGTTTAAAAATTGAATTATAAGTTCTGTACATAATTCCACAGCACTTATTGATCTGTACAGATATCAAAACATGGCTGCTCAGTAAATATGTTTTAAAGTTCTTATTCATTTTGTATTTGTAAAACTGCAAATAGTGTCAAAGTACATTTCTATATATGAGAAGTCCAGTAAACCTTGTATTAGCTAATATGTTTAAATTGCCTTGTAATCTGTTTACTTAGGTTACTCAGGTAAAAGAAAATAAGAAGAACACATGAACATCATGGTAGGAAAATCTATCATCTTCCAAGTTGTAAATGTTATGTTTTTATAACTTAGTTTGGGTGCAGACTTGTCAAAAAAAATCAAAACATTTTTGCTTGTAAGCTGTCAGAGTTGAGTATCTTGGCTGAGTTATGATACTTTGTAGCAGCTGAAGATTTGTTCCAGAACTCAGAATACTCTGATGCAATCTGAAGGGTCCAAATCTTGCAGACTGTACTGGCAAGTAGGATATATTAATTTTCCATTGTGATATAACTTTGCTTTCTCACGAAGTATATATAATGAATTTGGCATAGTCTATTAATCAAAGGAAAGGAACAACATAACTATTCATTCTTTATTAAATATTTATGTGTGTGTTTTTTAAACCCACTTAATATGGATGTCATTTTTATGTTTGACTGTATGCTTTTACAACATAATTCCTCGTTTAGTCTCTTTTCCCTTATGCCATTATTACTTTGGATGAGGAATATTTAATGGTAATTATAACTACTTCCTGGGAGAGCAGAGGAAACGACTGCAGAGCTATTTGGATTCCACCCCACTCCATTAATTTTTGTTTTCAAAGTTTTTCTAACTCGCTATTTATCTGCTTTTTTTAATTTTCATTCCTCATTATAAAAGCAATAAAGCCTAATTTCTACCAAATATTAGTGGTACATGTATTAAATAAACTACTGAGTTAGAATTTCCTTTAATTACCCGACATCACAGACTAGTTTGCCCTGTCCCTCTGTGAACTCACTTCTGTAAATCCCCACAAGATGTCACTGTTCTTGCATATTAGCAGGAGCCTTTCTGCATTCGGGGTGGCTTTGCCAAGATGCTCCTGATTAACATTTTTAGTTTAGTTCTGTGGTATTTTTGTCACTGATTTGCTTTAGTTTTTTGTTTTCCCCAATAAGTGGTGATTACTTTCAAACAATTAAGAAAAGTCACCGGTGTGCAGTTCTTCTGAAATGTTGGTGCTGTTTTCTTCAGACCTTTTTGTCTTACACACTGTGGGCTCACAACCATATTAAGATCCAGGAGATAAGCAAAAGCTCAGAGTTGGTTGTCTTTCATCTATACATCACATTTGTGAAATTAGGCAGAAAATGAGAAAAAAACCCCAGCAATTAATCTAACAGCATGAAAGTGATAGTGTTACTGCAGTACATCTGTATGAGACACAATTGTACCCATGAGTAAAGAACTGCTCAGTTAGAACTTAAGTGTAGGTATATTAATTCCCAGCATTAAAACTCTTAAGGTTAGGGTGATAGCAAATGTATAGGTTCTGTACACAGCTATAAGCCTTTCAAAAATGGAGTCAGTTCTCTAAAGTGCCTGCTTCCTTAGTATTTCCAATATACAGCAAAGGTCCAGATTCAGCTCACACTTTATGAAGGATTGTGGAAGCCCAACTCAAATCACTAACCTTGCTTTTGAGGTTCAGCTTACATAAACAGGTTTAGGCCTTGACTCTGCAAGTTACACCCAGAAGGACCTTAGATTTACTTGGTATTAAATAAATGTTTACTGTCGTGAGCTCCTGTGTCAGATATGTATTTCTGAAATGCTAATCATGTCTCTCTGAAAACATATTTGGAAAACAATTTCAGAACTGGGACAGAATGGAGGAGCAAGGTGTGACCAGGAAATACATATTCACCAAAGTAACTTACATAACAGTACGTGGACCATGTTTAATAAGCACATGAGCTGAACACCTAGATTTCCAATGTAGTTTGATGGAAAAACAGAGGGAAAGGAGACATCCTGCAAAAAAAAGGGAGTACTGATAGTCATAGTGGGTTTCTCTGATGCTATTCCAAAATTATGTGTTCATGTAACTGCTGGAAAACATTTTACTGCATAAGATATTGGTTTGCAAATGGAAGATAAATCCTTGCATACTTAACATTAGATCTGTAGCACTCATCCATGAATGTGAGTGTTTACACCAATGTTTTTATGTTCAAACTGAGCTTGCTGACTAATGCAATCAGAATTCAGCTGTGTAGTATCTCCTGTTTTCTTCCTGAACCTTCAAAGTTGTTGTCAAAAAGTGTCATTGCTTTTATATATACAAGTGTTTGTTATCTTGATGAGCAGCTTCCACTTGAACAAGCCTGTATTACAAATGTCCCACCCTCCGTCTGCAAGAGTGTGAGCTGAAACTTTTCTTCAGTCTCCATGTAAAACATGTCTGAAAGAGGGAGCTCTGCAGTTGGGAACCTTTTTGGACTGGACAGCATTTCTGTAGGTATTTAGGCAAGAATTTTGATAGCCACTTATGCAGTGAAACAGGTGTTTGTTATGAGGATCAGCTTCTGTAGACAAAGAGGAGGTAATTTCCCTACAGATTGCTCTTACAGGGTTCACTGGAGGGTTCCTTCATCACTGGAGGCTGGGGCTGTTTGAGCCTGATCCACCTGGGGTTGCATGTTAACCTCATGAGTGCTGGTGAGCAAGGCCTGGCTCACTGTACAAACGACAGCAGGGACTTCCTCAGAGGCTTTGGAGATGGGCTGGTAACAGAGATACCCCATTGTGACCCCTTTTCCTGCTTCTGCAGAGCTGTGTATTCCTGGGTTTTGTATTGGCAAAATAATAAGAAAGAAGCTTGCATCTGTTTCACACTTGCATCCCTTCACATGCCTGGAGCTATTAATGTGGCTCCAACAACTCCTGCAGGGCAAAGGAATTTATTGCGGAGTACGTGGGCTCTGGATGGACAGTTCTTAAAAAATGACAGCCACAGAAGGAAATCAGGCTGTCCTGCTCTTGCCACTGATGCCAAAACTGTTCTTGTAGGTCCTGCTTACACTGACATCCATTTCAATTTTACCTTCCATGGAATTTCTCCTTATTTTTGCTGGCCAGAAAGGAAAAAATTGGGTCAGCAGTCTCTTATAATACTTAATTGAATAACCTTTCTGTATCTAGGCTGTTATTATTATAACTCAATTGAAACTTGAAGGCAATCAGAAAAAGCCCTTCGATATGTTAGCCCCCTGTAGGGAGGAAAATCAGTACAAGTGAACAAAGACAACACGGATCGAACATTATATGTAAATAAACAGGAGGCACAATGTCTTTAACACTGTCTTAAAAAGCATAGGAATTTCTTTTGTAAACAAAACACACTTAAAGCGAGATACTTCCCAACAAGTATTAACTACCCTCAGCAGGGTTCACAGCTGTTACTGCAAGTGGGAATTTGCTCAGCCAATTGCCAACAAAATCCACCTCAAAGAGGCAATTGCACTGAAAGACCTATTCACTACTTCATCAACCAAAACCATAGTTTTGATCAAAATATTTTACAGAAGAGGTGGTGAAAACTGGATGCCATGAACAGAATAATGAGAGTGTGCTCTGCAGTGGAATTGACAAATTCTGCTTTATTCTTCCATCCCTGACCAGGTTTTAGCAGAGCTGCTGCTGAGTTTCTCCTGATTGTAGTCTCCTCCTGTCCTCTAGCATACTTTCAATGTGAGATGGTAATCAGCAATATTAAACTTGAAAATTGCTCAAAAAAAGCAGGCTTGAGTAATTGTGTCTTTGGAATTTAGCCTTTATGCATTACTGAGCTATGGAAAGAGCATCATCTGCTCTAAGGAGATACTGTGTACTATAGCTGTGATGCATGCTAAGTATTTATGTGCCTGGCTTTATTCTTCTGGCAGTAAACTACCTTTATTTCCTCTGCTTTTGACAAAACTGCTAAGAATAAAAAGAGCTTTGGTTATGACAGTCATGTAGCTTTAACCAAGCAGTACACAAAATAGACCATTGTAAGTCTTATTTGTGGAGCTGCTTTCCATTGTTTCTCTATAATACACACATCTAGGTTTTTTCCATGGGCCTTCTGTGTTTTCCTCTAAGTTCGAAGCATGCATTTGATTTTGCAAAGTAAACACACATTGTGTGGAAGCATATTATAGATAACTACTTCAAAAGTCTATTGGAAATTAATTCCTGGCTGGAAGGCTGGGGTTTGTTAATGGATGAGCCAACCTGTAAGGGGTAAGTGTATGTGCATATGTTTTGTATTTATTGCAATTATCTATTGCCTATTTGAAGGAGAGATCTGGGAATTCTCAGTCAAGATGCTTCCCCAGGGAAAAGCTCTATGCTGCATGTGCTCAGTAGAGGAAGATGAGCTGTTGTTTCCCCTGGGTGTAATTGCTGGTTGCTACCTCCTCTTGCCGTTGAATTCCAAATTCATCTGCAAGAACACAGTGACATAGGCACTTCCTCTCAGTCTTTGCTTCCCAGAATACCTTCTCCATTCATCAGGGTACTGACTCTTCCATGACAGTCACTTGCATATGTCTGTTGGTTATCTCAATCCCAGCTGAATGGGGTTTATCCCAGCTGTAGAAGGTCATTTTCCATGTGAGTGTCATGAGCAGGACAGGTGACACAAATGTGGTCTAGTATATACACTTATCCAAATGCAACTAAAGCAATTGTAGACAATCTGTGACTGAGAAATAAATCAACAAACCTGAGCGTGTACAATTTTATCAAATCCTAGGAAGGAGGTGAAGGGAAACAAAAGTTAATGATTAAGATTAAATGTTGAAGAATGTTGGAGTGTTTTAATTTACAATTATTGTATGATTCTATACATAAGAAGTGGAAGGAAGAAATCTGCTGCTCACAGCAACTTAGTTTTTAGATGCCCTTAACTTGTGCAGACTTCAGAGAAAAAAAAAATAAGAAACCCACATGGCAAATCTTACTTAAAAAAAAAATAACATTTTAAGCAAGTAGGCCTTTTAAGATGACTGTGAGACTCACACCTGAATGTCTGGAACTACTGAGAGAAATCATGTTTTTAACAACACATCTTGGGAACACCTGCCTGAAAGAAACAATTCCAGACAGTCAAAATGCCGTGCATTTCTGCCTAGCTCAGGTATCAGTCTGGCCCTGCCTGCATTAGAAGAGATTTGATTTCTCCTGACCAGGAATGACCAGGACGGGCTGTCCCTCTGCACATGCATTGTCATGTTACTCTGATAAGGGCAACTACAGCAAAGTCCCTCTGTAGAGAGGGAAAAGCTCCACAGCTTTGTTCCAGCTGTGCCCACTGGAATTTTGGAATTTTGGGTGGAAGTCCCCAGCCTGAGCAGTTCTCCAGTTGTTGAAACAATTGACTTCTGTGTAAACTGGTTTGTAGTGCTGGAAGGGAAGCAGGGAGGAGGAAAAAAAGCTCTCTTTGTATAACCCAAAGCAGATTTGGGGGGAGTGGGAAAAAGCCAAGCTGCGGTCACATAACCATGCTGCCAGCTTGCCATCTGTCCAAAAGCAATTACTTGGAGATGGCAGGTGAGGAGGGAGAACGAGGTTATAGCTCAGCTGTAACGCAGACACAGCCACAATCACTGATCTGGTACGCGGCAGACCAGGAGTCTTTCTTCTTGACACGCAGGTAACTCACTCTGCCAGTTCAGACATATCATCACTGTGAGTGATGGAGTTCACTGCTGGAGAAGCAGGGAAAGGCTTCCTACAGCAAAGCCTGCCCTAGAGGCAGCTGCCTCAGGGCATGGTAGCAGAGATGTCCAAAAGTGCAGAACTTTACATGTTCTGGTCAGACACTGGAAATGCCTTTGGAGGCAGAGGGCTGGGGAAGAAGATGGGGGAAACTTCATTTTGCCTGAGGCGCAACAAAAACTCTCACCCCTCCACCCTGCACTACACTGGACAGTGCAATGGAACATCGAGACTGTGCCATGCTGCAGGATCCATGCAGCCCTCTGCAGCTTCCACCTCCCAGCCCCATGAAGAAAAATCTGAAGGCTGCAGCTTGCAGGAGCCCCGAGCCGAGTCCATGGGGCTGTCTGTCTGGCCTTGTGCCACCCAGTGCTCGGTGTGCAGGCACAGCCAGCCCCTAAGCACAGCGTGCTGCCTTGACCCTGCGCTCATAGCAAGTCACTCGGCATCACCCTGGGGACATCAGGAGATCTCCCTCGGTCTTCCTGCAAACCATCTTGTTTGTGTTTTGATCATTTGATTGGCCATGTCTTTGCCCTAGCTATTCATCAGCACCTTCCATTCCTGCTTGTGGTGTTCTCCCTGCTGAGTACACTCCTCTGGGTGTCTGGGGCCTCTTTGAAATTGCAGCCTGCTGATTTTGTAGCTGTTGACTCAAGCACAGTCACATCTACGTGTGGGTCAGGGTTGGTGACTACAGTCAAGACTTCGTTTATTTTTGTTGTATTTATTTTTAAAGATGGGACACAAATTCCATGAGAGAGACTCATTTGGTGATCATGTGAAGAGAATGACCAGGCAGCTGCCTGTGGCTGAGCTGCTTTCAGGCAAGCTGAATTCAGTATATACTGGCAGAAAGGGAGAAATTTTGGACGGAAGGCACCAGATAGAGCCCTCCAGCAACTCAAGGAAAACGTGAAAATCAAAGGCTTTTCTATAGTCTTTCTTGTTACCTGCCAGTCCTGTTTGAGTTGCAGACATCTCACAGCTCTTCTACTTTGTGTCCCTCCTTTTTTGGTTTGATACTTTTCCCAGGCATAAAAAATGTGGGAACTTTATCTCTTCTTAAGAGAGAAAAAATGGGAGCTGCTTGCAAGTCTGAAATGCAGCGATTAATCAGCTTCATATTACACAAATTTCAATGAGAATATCAAAACCTGAGGCAGGAACTAAGAACTTGAGATGTGAGGCGAGTCAAGGGGGAAACCTAATAATTTTCATTGTTTTGCCCATGCAACAATTTTTATTCCCAGTCTATTCCACCAGAAGTGACTTTTAAATGATACTATTTTTAAGATGTTTGTTTTGTAAGTAGGAGCCTGGTTTCCAAAAGAATGCTAAATATTCACTCTACAGGCCTTCAGTCTCTTGATTAATCTTAAACTGAGCAACCAAAATGATCAGCTGGAAGGGAATAAACCATAGTACATCAGCAACAAATAGATAATTGTTTTTGGTATCACACTATGAAGCCAAGTAGGATGCTGGAGATAATGATACAGGTTATTCAGAGAGAGAGAAAGACCCCCTTTACTCATTAAGAGACGGTCAAGGGAAAAAGTTTGGCCACAGCTGAGAATGCATGGAAGTGAAAAAATACAGCAAGTAATAGTGAGAGAAAGTGAGATGATAGGGCTAGGATTAGTCTGTAAGGAGAAGGGTCCTAGGATGTCCCAACGTGACTTGAGAGGACAGAAATGTTACCTTTTTCTTTGAAGGAGGCAGAATTTTTATCCAGGTGGTAAATGTAGTGATTTAAAGTGTCTGACATGTGGGGGCTTGACAGAGTTATTTACACATGGCATGAAGGAAGGACTTCTTCATTTTCAACCTGAGATTAACCATCCTCCTTGTTTAAGGCATATCACCTTAGGGACTGCTTCACTTGGATTTGAACTTTTTTACATGAAAATAAAGTTTGAATTTTTGCTATATTCAGACATGGTCATTCTAGAAGTTATCTGGTTAACTTTGGTGTAATTCCATACTCATCACTCAATTTTCTTCTCATTCTCCAGATTACTGCAATCTTACACAAATATGTGCACTTCTGAGTATAGGAAATACACCTCCAGGGGCTTCTGTCCTGCTCACAGCTCTGCCTTGGTGCTGCGGCTGGGTACAAGTTTGAGCAGGTGCCCTGCTGCTCTGCCCCTTTCCTTGCCCCGGGAGTTCCCCCACGATCAGCTCTTTGTTGTAGCTCTGTTCCAGCCCGCGAACTGCTCGAACTCCTGTTGTTAGTCTCGTCCATGGAAAGCACAGCCAGCGCTGTCAGGAGTGATTTGTGTGAAAGGTAAGCGATGGAACAGAAGCTTCTTAGCACAGCGTTATGACTGAAATAGCTGTAAACTCGTTCCAGGGAGCCGGCGGTGGGGAGAGAACGTCTGTACAAATTCTTCAGGCCAACCCAGTTTCACAGCCACCAGCCCCTTTCACCCAGTGGGAAGCAGTACCTGCATCGTTTCCCCTGCCGTTCAGCATCCGTGCTTTCCAAAGGTGAGCTCGGTTCCAGTTTGAATGATTGATGCTTTTAAGTAGATAAGGCTCAACACCAAGATTGTTTCTAAGGGCAAGTTTCTTGTGAAAGCTGGTGCTTTTATACAAGCCAGAAGAGGGCGCTGCAAGCCAACAAATAAGTAAAATTCCACGTTCATGCTCATGACAACCAAGGGAAAAAAATCCTTTCAAGGTGCACAGTGCTCGTTTTCCAAAACTGTTTCCACAGTATGGGGGAAAAAAGTTTCCTGAACGGTTTAGTCTTAAATTTTTCAGATGAGACAAAAATCAGCTTTATGGAAAGGGTTTCTTTCCAGTTCAGTCACTGTCAAACACCATCACCGCAAATGCTACCACTGAGGATGCAACCTCAGCAACAGGCTAATTTATTTACCAGTGGGTGTTGAAAGGTGAAGGGGTTTCTGCCACCAGTCCATCCAGGCTACCTTCAAACCAAAGTCTTGGGTATTCAGAGCCCTCACCCTCTGAGGCAAGTTTGTGCTTTCTACTGAACTTTTAATTGGGTGAAGGGAGGAGAAAAAGCCCTTAAAAGGAAATTGCCCCACAAAGTGTTTGCTGTGATAATGTCTGAATGGTGGAGGCAGCTGGGTCAGGACAGACTTTGTGTCGGGGCCCCCATTAACCACTTTTTGTCAGATTTGCTGACCACTAGTGCCAAGCATCAGAAGCAACATGATCCTATGCTCCTCGCAGGACAGGATGTTTCATCTCAGCAAGACTTTCCCCTCCCCACCACTTCTGAATCAACTAACTCTACCAGACCCAGCATTGTGGTGTGGTCTCTGAACCAGCATTCTGGCAGCCCTTCTCCTGCCTTCTCCTGCTCCACTCCATACCTCCACAACAACGCTCCCGAAAGACTCTCATCACTAAAATGTGACCCCATTGTTGGCCCATGTTGGCCCCTCCACAGTTAACCCAAACAGATCTCTTACTACTCTGCCTTTACGCTCCTCTGATGTGCCACTGATATCAGCCTTAAATACTGTTCATCCAAGTCAGTCTCAGGATCTAAGAAGTCTTGCCTTGGGCTTTGTACCCAGGTATTGGTCACCCTTCAAATGCCTCTGCCAGACAAAGTTTTTCCCTGAGGTCACCAAGGCCAGCTAGCCATGAGCTCTGATCAGAGGGGATACTCGTGCATGTGTATGTGCCCATGAACGCACAGTTTCTGAGGTCTCAGTTTGCCTTATCCTGTGAGTCACTCTACACCTGTTGGCACGTCAAGAACAGTCAGCTCCCAGGTCTGTGTACTGCTGGAGCTCTGCAGCCCAGCGACCAGGAAAGGAGTTCTCCAAGGGGAGGAGGAGAGGCAACAGTAGGTGGGAATGGCCTTTCTTGGTCCTGCTAGAGGTTGCTGGCCACTTCTGTGAAATTGGTCTGCATCCAGTTATTGGAATGCAGCCAGCAAAACTTGGAGCCAAATCCCAGACTTCCAGATTTGACAGCTTTGACTCATGTAACTTGAGAAACACCACAAGAATTGCGTTGTGGCACAGCTCTTGTGGACTGCTCAGGGCCTCAGTGCTGGGCAACAAGCAGGCAGCAGCCCTTACTTGAGCAGTAAACACAAGTGGCTTTCACCTCAAAGACTCACCTCTAGTGACAGATTCTTCAGCTGAAGTCCCAAAGGCAATTTCTGTGAAACGATACTGTGAAACAATTTTCAGCCCCTGTCTTTAGTCTGTCTTTTCACACCTTCCCCCGAATCAGCCTGGTGGATAGATCCACTCTGGGAGGTTGTTCCGCCATTGCTTTGCCTCGTGGCTTAACAAAAGCATTCCTGTCTGCACAGCTCTGTCCATGCAGTTCTGTCTTGCACCACATGCACATCTGTGGGCAGCCTCCTTTCCATACACCACAGGTAAGAGGTTTCTTTAATTTCATAGTTTGTTCAGCATGCTTAAAAAGCAATCTGAAAATATATTTAATTGGACTCTTGGAAGGAAGATAGTAATGCATGTCCTGGAAGCAAAGGAGAAGAGATTAATTTGTATCATCTTCATGGTTTTCTATAACTGTTCCAGGCTTGCATTTGATGTATCTGCATTGACTTGATGTGGAAGAGTCTGTTGATGAGACCTGAGGCACAGTGCAGATACAGAGCCTGGTGTTGGGAGGTTGTAGGGTTTCATAACATTCGTGGTTTCACTCTTGTGCCGGGGCACTGTTTAGAGCAGAATCATGAGGTGCTTTTTGACATTTTTCTTAGCCATGAGGAAAAAGCTTCTCTGGCTTTGCAAAGGGGAGAGTCTCATATTTGGAATGCCGGGGATGTGTTCATCCTGAAAACTTTTCCATGGCTTTTGGAAGGTCCTGCTCTACAGTGCATGCCAAGCAACTGCAATGACTTAACACATTTAGTTTTCAGAGACTCAATGGAGGGATCTTAGATAGAAGTTTAACCCTGTTAATGTTTGCAAATGTCTCTTGTTCTAGCTGCTAGTGAATTTGCACTCTCACATACAGCAACAGATGCAAAAGAAGAGATGGGGCTCTTCCTAAGACTTTCTGGTTCTGCATACTCATTTAGAAATCAATTTAATGCATTTTAATTGCCTATTTTTCTCCTTGGTTTTCTCTTTACAGCTACACACCAGCAAAAAATAATAAGGTAGAGTCTAGCCAGGCAGACTGCTAATGAGGAGGCTTGACTCAAGAAGATTTTAATTTTCAGCATTTGCTCTTCAAGATAGCTACTTCAGCATGCAGGGATGTCACAAAACAGGAATACTTCTAATGGAACAAAGGCTTTGGGCTTGTACATCATTTCAGTACACAAACAACCAAACCTATCCTTGACCAAACTACAAGTCTGGCAATCCCTTTCAGGTTACTGCCCCCCCCAGTCAAATCACCCCAGTAAAGAAAACTCTAATTGTGCATGGAGTGAGGTGTGAAAAGAATGAGGGAGACAAAATTCAAGCTGTGAAAATGGTGTATGTTAAAAGCCCAATCTCTTGCCAGCCTTTCAAGATCCCTCTGGCAAAGAGAAGCTTCTGTCTCTGCCAACCTGACTGAAGTGCTTCTCAGAAATTCCCCATCCATGGGGCATTTCTGTGAGAAACCAGAATTAGCCAAGGTCTGTGGCATCCCTGGACAGCCCTGGACAGCCAGAGCAGGCAGGATAGCACAAAGTCGTGCTGGGTGTTGGGATCAAAGTCAGCCTACCACCAAGATGCTCCTGATTCCACAGCTAGTGCAGCTCAGCCATGACCTTGGCACCACTAAATGCTGTATCTGAACCTTGCCATTTCTGCTAAAGTAGTACATTGCAGCTGGAGACGTCTGTGTCACCAACCCCATTATAACCCGTCCAATAGCACACAGTTCCTATAATTTCATCTTTTAGGTTGAAAAGCTCTGAGTTTCATCCCTGTCCAAGATCCCTGTCTTTGGAAAGGCTGGGCTGCTCAAAGTTTGGTGAAAATAATAGCAGAGTATATTTCTTTACACCACTGGACTGCAATCCATTACCTACTTTACATCAAATGTAAAGAATGCTCCTCAATAGGGCACAACCACAAGAGAGGGAATAAAACCTTGGCACCATGTTTCATGGCCTGGAAAATATTTCATTTCTCCCTCAATACCTCTCATCCCCTGAGTTATCCTATCATGCTGCAAATACAGGGGAAAGGGGTGGGGGGGCAGGCAGGGATTGGTGTATGCAAGCATCTGGCACAAGGGGCCATAGTCAAAATTGCTGCTAGAGTAATCCAAATCCTATTCATAAAGTTTGTGAAGGTGAGCCCAGAAAAGTTTAAAGTAATGATTTTGTGTTTGTTGGAGTTAAACAACTTTACTGACTCTGCCTCAGAAAATGAGGTCAGTAAAATGTATACAAGTATTGGAGTATCAATATTAGGAGGATAAACTTGAGTTAGGGAAGAGAGAAGTGCAATAAATAGCACCGTGCACCAGCAGAGAGCTTACAGGTGGATCTCCTGGGGCTCAGAGCAGGGACTTGTTCTGTTTAAGAGTTTTGTACAAATGAGCCCGAGGCTGGCGCGATGTGCCGGGTGTCCAGATGCAGATGACATCATGATAGGAGAGGAGGCTGCTGATAAATTTCAGGAATCCACTAGACTACAGGAGGATTTGGAGACACTGGGGGGAACAGGCTAATACAAAGTAATTCAATATTACACAATGGAAGGTTATTCATTTAGGGAGAACCAATAGCACATTTAAATGCAGGTTTAATGAACTAGAGCAGGAGGAAACTAATGAAGGCAAAGACTGCTGGTGCTGAGAAGCGATAGGAATAGCAGCAGTCTGACAAGTAAATAATAGTGCAGCTGAGATATTGGAAAAGAGGGCTCATGCTGCAGCCAAGGAATCCGGGGCTTCGCATCGGGTCATTCATTCCATGTGGCAGTGAGGGTATTCCCAGCAGTGAACTTGACATATGAAAGAGGCTGGTCCCCAGTTAGAGAGAGGAAGGCTACAAAGGGCACTTCAATGCTGGCCCTGTTCTGTGCACAGGGACATGGAACCTTGGATCTAAAAGGAGATGCTACCACATGCATGGAAGTGAAGGTGACTGGGTACATGTTTGGGCTCACAGGGCACTTGGTTGTGACCGCAGCTCAAGACATGCTGCCTTTGGAGTAAATCAGCTCAGGCTAGGTCTCCTCTGGCTGTGGGGGGAAATGCACTCAGGGACCAAACACTGGTAGAGGGTAGAGAGTGACAAGGACTTAAAGGAGCCTGTCACTAAATGCACAATTTCCAGGGGATGTAGAGCTTATGGGCTAGGCAAGAAGGAGTCCCTTCTGCACCAGAAAGGCATCTGCAGCCTTTCCTGACTCCTGACCATCCAGACTCAGTCACTGGCCCCTGGACTGCTGAGTGAAGCAACACTTCTGCACATGCAGACAGCCCAGGCTTTGTGTCCATCTTCCTGGGTCACTGCTTCCACAAAGCCTCCTGCAGCAATCCTGTTCCTTCAGATGAAACATAGCCATCTGGGGAAAAAAATGCTTTGCACTGCCTGAAAATGAAGGTGTGACCCAGTGCCTTGGAGGATGGATGAGGTGAAAGCTGCCATCCCCACAGTGTACGGCAACTGATCCCTACCACAGGTCCCAGTCTGCCACAGACATCGTAAATCTGATATTTCCCTTCCCAAGGAGAAGGGTCTGCTCTGCTGCCAGCTTGAGTCCCTGTGTACCCAATGAGCCTTTCCCTCATTAAGTACTTTTGAATGAGGCAAAAAATGTGTTACCACGGCCTGTACCAGCAACTGGGGAATTCTGAGACTTTAAGTATTTCCAGAACCAAAATACGATGCCTGGTACAAAACCTTGTCACTATTTCTTTGCAAGTCTGGCAATACTGCATAAGTACAAACAGAGAGTTAGACATGGTCTTATTTTTTAACCACCCTGCACTGCACATTCCATCAGCAGGGTCCAGGAAGAAATGCAGAGCATCGGTATTTTCATTGTTGATGACTGTTCTGCCATTGAAGAGAGTTCCTGAATCGCCACGGTGAGACCCCAGGGTCATGGAACAGAGACGGAATTCAGCCAACGGCTGGCACCCACCTCAGCTGGGACAGCTGCGGGGAGGATGCTGCACATCGAGCCCAGCCAGCAGCAAGAGTTCTGCCCTGTACCTGCCCCTAATTTGGGCTTGTGCAAGGGGCAAACTCAAAAAGAAACAAAGGGGCACTGATGCAGCATGTATCATTACGAAATTACTTCTCTGAACCAATGTCTCAGTTTAATTCAGTCACGGCTTTCTGTATACGAGTCTGGTGCAGCTGTCTGATGTCTATCGATTTTAAAAAGTCGGTGTCTGAACAGATGACTGTAGCTCAGTCAAACTCAAAGGTTTAAGGTCCTTTGCCTGCAGTCACTGGCTGCATTCCTAAACTGTCCTTTAAAAAGAGTCCACTAAATCAAAAGCCAGGTAAATCAACAGAGCACTCAGCGTCGTAATGAGACCGGTTATAAGGTAAATTACAACATTATTCAAGCACACAAAATTCCTCCTCTGGCATTTGTCCTGCTAAGTGCAATGCACCTTAAAAGTGGTGAAATTATTTCTGGCAGCCTGTAAAAGAGGCTGTGTCAGGGGGATGGGAGGCTGAGCCCAGCCTCTGGCTTTGCACCAGCTTCCAACTCTGGGCAGCAGCTGGCCACTGCTCAGGTGTGCTCCCTGCCTTGTTTGAAAGGTTTATGGATGGGTTTTCAAAATGGTGCTGGACCTGCCATAAACAATGGCCATGTGCTGTCTCAGTTTCCAGCAAATCTTGTTACAATTTTCAAAGCAGGGGACTAGAAAGACTTTAATTAGGGCCTTGGTTAGGGAGGCTTGAGACTTATAAATCTTTTGTTACAATGAATGAAATTCTGAACAGATGCTGATGCTTTTGAAGCTGCCAAGACCCAAAAGATGGGCATGCAGACCCTAAGGAGGTGGCCACTATCATGAATGTTAGATGTAAAAGGCTGTAAGGATACAAGGGCAAGAAGCCCAAAACAGGACAAAAATTCCGTGCAGAGCATGGGTGGCTTTTTCTGATACATATCTTGGATTATGGGATTCTGGGCACTTACTGCAAGAAAATGTTTGATATTGGTAAACCCTGGAGAGAGGGTTTCCCCCCACCCTACTTTCAAAACACTTCTGTGTAGACAAAGCTGAAAGTTTTCATTTTACAGGACATGGCCCGAAGAAAAAATTTGCCCCAAGTCTTGCAAGCAGCTCGGGGTGCCAGTCAGGCACAGCCTGTTGTGCAGTGTTACTAACCCAAAACTTCTGGTGGGGCGAGAATGAAGGACTTTTGGTTGAATTAGAGGTTCCCAGAGAAATCCTGTGGCTACTGAGTGCAAAGGTTCATGCAAACCATCCCTCCCAGACTACTGAGGCCCAACAAAAAGGAAAGAAAAGGAAAATGGAGGAGGGAATGCACAGACTCACACGACTTCACATAATATGAAACTAATCCAGAGAACATGAATCAGACTCTTCAGTGATTAAAACATCCTGTATAAATACTCTGCAGCATTTTTTTAAAGGATAATACTACTTGCACGAGCTAAGAACAGGGGGCAGATTTAGTGCTTTGCTTGCAAAGATGAGCAGAAGGGGTAAAAAGTGGTCAGAAAGTGCCTACTGAAGCCTGCATCATTTGTCTCCTTCCTGGAGCAAAGGAACGGTGTTTGTGACTGGGAAGAAGTATGTGTCAGATAGCCAAGCTGCACAGGGAATGCCAACACGGCTCTGGCTCCCACAGGCGGCTCCAGCATTGGGGGGCCCAGCCCAGCAACCCCCAGCGATGGGAAGTACTCTGATTCTGGGGCACTGCTCCTCACGTCTGGGAGAGGAGAGAGAGGAGAGGCTCCTTTTCTACTCCTACTCTCCCTCCTTCTACAACATACAGATTTTTTTCTTGTGATTTCTACAGTAAACTGATTGTTGTCAGGGCAGTGGAAAATGGGTGACAACCCTAAAAGGCTCTGTCCCAAGGCAGGGGCTCTGTGGCCTGCTCTATCCGCGTTCTTACCAAACTTATCGCAGTGCAGCTGCTTTCCATTGGGAGAGCTGCAGTGCACCAAGTGCACTGTCTCCCACAAGCATCACCTCAATGTGCAGCTGCAGAGACGAGTTTCTCAGCTTGACTCGGGCCACGCAAGCCACTGCATTCTGTCTCAGCCACGGAGGAAAGGTAGAGCAGGGCAGCTGATTAACCTAATTACTGGTTAAATGCAAGCAAGTGGTTTGTTTTCAAGCACAGCCACCTCTGTGGAGGGGAAAGGAAGCAGCAGCTCATCCCCTCCTTGCTGTGAGACATGTGGGTGGAGAGGGACTGCCCAGGGAGCCCATACAACTCTGTGGCAGACGTGGACAGTGAGAAGGCCCAGTGGAAGCATTCCTGTGGAAAGCCAGAGAAGGCTGGCTGCATGGCAGTGATGGAGGGAGACAGGCCCTGGCACAGCACTGGTGACAAGGGAGGATTTCTAGCTGGGGTGTATGCCTTTGTTACCTGTGTGGAACAAAGCCTGTTGAGGTCCCACCAGTTCTGCTGGGATTTACCCATAAGGGATTAGGACCGATCAGTGAGGGACTAGATTTGGACAGCAGGGGAGCCCTGTGTCTGGTCTTAGTGCCCAAATTGGCATGCAGTGATACCCACATGGGAAAAAGAAGGGTGATGGGGAATGAGGCAGCAGGAGCAGCCACATCCCCCAGTTGTCCACTGCTGACCTCTCCCACACGTGGGCTCCGATGGTCAGCATGTCATTCTGGGGCCCAAGGAGCTGCTTAGAATGATGCTAGATGTGAAGGCTTGCCTCTTAAATCTTCCCTGGGAGGTGAAGAAGCCCTACAAAATCATCAGCCCTGTCTCAAAAGTCAAGGGGGAGGCTGATACTGGTCCCTGCTGACTCAGTGCCAGAGGTCACTGAAAAGTACTCCGAACACTTCCATAACTGCTTTTTCCTCATTTTTAGCTTGTTTTTACTTCTGTTGAAAGAAAACGTCTTAAAGCTCAAAATAGTGAAGGCCAATGGTGGCCGTAGCACTTTTACCGGTAGGATTTAGGGAGGAGACGTAGGGAAGCAAAGCAGAGAGGGCGAGCCGGTGTGCGAGCCTCGGTGGCAGCACAGGACAAGAAACCTGGCGTCGGGGAGGTGGCTTTTAGAAACGCCGGAGCGCGTTTGCTACAATGATCCACTGAAACAACAGCCGTCTAAAAATAAGGTTGTTTTCAGTACTAAGCTCCTTTTAACTTCGTTAGTCATCACCGGCTCCCAAAATAAGCTCCGTGTAACAGTCTCTCCTAGTAGCGGCTGTAAACAAACTCGGGGAGGAGGGAAGGAGGCGCAGGGCCGAGGGAAGCGGAGGCGGGGCGGCCCCGGGGTGGCCCCGCGGGGCTGCGGGGGTGGCAGGGCCGGGAGCGGCAGGGAGGGGGGCGGGGGGCGGCAGCGGG
>WAAE01033751.1:0-24870 GCA_013400495.1 Nicator chloris | reverse complement strand
ATTTCTAGGCCATTAGAATTTATTGGGAAAGAGTGGAAAAACCCTAGAAACAATTTTTTATGGCTTTATATACATTCACATTATGTCCATGTATTGAAGTCTGTCTTAGATGGATTTATTAGTGTTTGCAAAGATAAGAAAAAGAAAAATGATAAAGTTTATTAGAAAATTACTTTATCCTAAGTAGCAATTGAATAATCAAGGACTCTTCAGATTAGAAAAAGAAGATATGACCAAAGGCTATATGACAGAATCGAGAAATCATTGTTAGATTGAAGGAAGATGAACAGAGAATTATTATTTATAGTTTCTTTCTGTACAAGAACAATGGCACATCAGGGGAAGTTAGCAGAAAGCAGTCTCAAAATGAGTAAGAGAAGATGCTCCTCAGAAGACACAGTTACGATAAGCAAAACTGTGCCGTTGGGTATTAGGAATGCTGAGTGTTTTTTCTGGATCTAAAAAAATAAGTGCACAAAAGCAGAGAAAGAGATTCCAGAAGGCTGTTAAACATAAATATATTACCACTGATTGAGAAGGCTCCTGAGCAGCAAATCCCTGGATGTAAGGAGCTTTAGAAGGATGGCACAAGTATGGAAAAGGAAGAACAAAGAGTAGCTCCAGGTGTTGAAGAACAGGAATGTGTGAATGCACTATATGAGAAAGAGTGAAGACAGAGAGGAAGAGCTGGTAGAAACTGCTAGTGGCTGAAAGATTAAAAAGGGGAATTTGACACCAATGCTGGATAGCACTGTCATTTAGGAAAGGAGTGACAAAAAACTTAGGAGAGAATGACAAAGGAAGACGGCTGAAAACTGAGGTATTTTGTGTACATAGCTGTGTTTCTTTTTTGGATTGAGTGTTAGCCTATTGATTGTAAATGTTGAATATTTTTAGAGTAGAGGAATTATATTTGCCATATGTTTATATGCTGTTGTGCCCATAGAAATTAATATAAGAAAGTTTGACGATCCGAACTGTGTTGAGGTGTAAATTCAAGTAAAATGAATGTCTCTTTAGTCCATAAATGTTTTCTCACATGATAATAATATGGTAATAAAGTAGGAATTATCAAGTAGGATAGTAGATTTTCAGAGCCCATATTATAATTCCATTCTGGTCTTGTCACAGGCCTCTCCAAAATCAGCAGTGTATATATTATTTTGGTTTTATGTTGTTCTCTTAGTCATTAGTTCTTTCTGTTGTCAGACCACAGTCAGTTTAGCTTGTTAGCATAGTGAGGGTCAACTGAAACATCAAAATCTTCCAGGTATCGAAGCAAAGGAAATAGAAATATGTGTCTATGTTCTTTGATG
Source organism: Nicator chloris (assembly GCA_013400495.1). Classification (NCBI taxonomy): domain Eukaryota; kingdom Metazoa; phylum Chordata; class Aves; order Passeriformes; family Pycnonotidae; genus Nicator; species Nicator chloris. The sequence goes on along the minus strand of WAAE01033751.1, from coordinate 23,554 downwards.
CTGCATGCTCTGTAAAAATAATTAAAAAAATCCTCAGTGGATGAAATGATATTTTAATCTTTCCGAAAGAGTTCATTACAGAGAGGCTCAGGAAGGGCCACTGAGGTAAGTGACTATGTTTTATGGTAGGGTGAGATGTAAAATTAAAGCAGATAAACACTGTGCTTTCAAAGGAGAGCTAACATTAAGCTCAAAGACATGGCTAATAAAAGAAACAGGAAAAAGAACATTTTGCTTATTAAATAACTTTTCACCCAAATCACTGGTTAATCCTTAATACATTTATTTCCAATGTTTAGTCAATTCACACATGCAAAAATACTTCACAATTATGTATTGCATAGTAATCAGCAATTACCCAGTGAAATATCCCTCCCGTGAATGCTGCTAATTCACGTTGATTGCTTTCCAACATATGCTGGTGAAAGACAAAGATCTGGCGAGGTAGTTTTGCTAGATTTATTTGTCTCTCTTAGATTTAAAAGAGAATTACCGTCCCTTTCAAAGCTGATTCCTTTGATTACTATGTTCATCGTTTCATTTCCAACCTAATACTCTATGCAGAATGCATTGCATATGACTCCTGAGTACTTTTGTTATTTATTTATCCCGCTGCAGTGGGAGCTGGTTCAGAATGAAAATCCTGTGTTATCTGTTGGACAGGTATTAAAGACAAAGTGTGAAACCACAAAGCCACAAGGTATACATGATGATTGGTGCTTTTTTTCCCTACTGTAATTAGCTTAGTCTCAATCTTACTAATTGGATTACTTGTGAAAATGCAAGCCACCCTGAGGTCTGAAGGTTTGAATGAGGAATACCCATTTTGCAATAGTTTTTCACACTAAAGGGAGTTCTGTCGGAGGCTTAGGTCTTACCTGTCATTCAAATGGACTGTGATAGTGATTTTGGGTCAAGTTGACAATGTTTAGTAGTTGGTAGTTATGTCTGTGTAAGTGCCTGCAGCTTTTCCAGGACCTGAGAAAGCTCCGAATATGTTTTCTTTGAGATATGCAAAACTATCTCTGTCTTCTTTTTTCACTGGTTGTCTGTTCCTTGTTTCACAGCTGGCAGGTGATAAGGAGGTAATCTGCACGTTTTTTAGGAATAGGATCAGGAGAATTCTCCTGTTGACTTTAAGGTGTCAATGAAAGCTGATAGTGTGTCACTTGGTTTGCAGGTATGTAATTTCCGTGTCCTACAGAATCTTTCACAAGATCATTGGGGGACTGTTACTTCCTCAGTTAGACATTCATAATGGTCTTTTAGTCATAATAGTCAGTTTTTAGGTCTGGTTTTGTGGCCAAACAGGGTGAGTTATTCGATTCGACTTGGGTGTACTTACAGTGAGCTTATGTCTTGCCTGACTGGGTTTTCTTACATTACATTTTTAAATGCATTCTGATTCAAAGCAGAATGCTGTTTTTCTACAGATGGAGCCTTTTCTGTCTGTCATATTTATTTGCAGTTTCCCCATTTTCTGTGTAACTCTATCTCTCATTGTATTCAGAGGTTTTTCACCAGGCTTGCAGTGTTACTTTTGTTATCATTCATTTCTAGAAACCTTTTTATTTATAGTTCTGTGAAATGCTCAAAGTATTTATCTGCATCAGTTTTATCTGTCTGGCATAGTCTGTCTGTCTAGGAGACTTATCAGTGGTGAAAGAACATTGCCTGTCTAAGAGCAGTTATCAGTGATAATGGGGCTTCTGCAGAAAAGAAAGTAAAAGTGTATTTTACAATACACTGCAGAGATATTCAGGAGTATGTTTGTATTTGTGACTGTGGTCTGATGCAATTTTTATTGAAATAATGACTTCAGATGGATAGTATTTGGTTTCAGTCATAAAGGATTTGTCAGGAAATAGCAAACTGAGTTGCATTTTAGTTGGAATTGTACGATATGTCAGAGTCTGATCTGCCATTTCTAGTACCTGCTGAAATGCCATTTAAATCACTCGGAGTCTTGGGTGCATGAAGAATAATCCGGTAGCTTCCTCCAAGTTAGACTTTATCTCTTTTATTTTAAGCAATTTGTTGTAGCGAGCTGTCAGTGGGTAAAGGTAGAGGCACGTTTTACATCCCCACACCTGTTTGAAGAATGAACACCATCTGCCCAGGATTGCTGAGAATTGGCTAATCCAGTATTTTATTGCTCTGAATCATTGAGAGGAAATTCTACCAGACGTGCTCACAGGCTGCCATCTTCATTCCATGAATACTGACAAAATGTCTAAAAGTGCTGATACAGGAAAATGGAGTAATTTATAGGCCTCTGGATTAATAGTTTCACTTAAGGAGTAATGAGAAAAAATAATGTTAACCATATTTCTTAATGCCCTCTGTACCTAACTATGCAGTGTTCCTTCCCCTCACCCCAGGCCCCTCTGATCTGAAATGCATTTGGTTTGTCAGGAGAAAGCTCAATGAGCTCAACAAGTCACAAGTTCTGGGAGGGCAATATTATTTTACAGAATAGTTTGAAGTGATGTTACTGTTACCAAGTGAGATTAGTATTAGGTGTGTAGTGAGGGACCTCATGGCAGTCTGTCGCTGGTGCAACAAGAAAAACGCCTTTCAAGACCCATTAAGACAAGTGCTAACCATATGAATGGTACTGTTTGAAATAACAAAAGCACTGGAAGCATTCTTTTATGCTGCCCCAAATTCTACTACAAGATAAGGAACTTTTAACGAGGGGGGACGTGATGAGAGCATGGAGTGATGTTTATGTAGATACGTATTTTACAAAGGAATTTGTTGGTTGGCCTTTTCCTTCTTTTCATGTCCTATGAGTCTTTCTCTTTCAGCTCTAAGTGACACAGAAATAGTTTCTTCTACATCAATTGATAGATCTTTCTTCCAGCACATCTGATATGTGGAAGGTTCCACTTTCATTTCAGTCCATGTGATTTTTTTCCATTTCATAAATACAAATGTGGATACAAACATACACATTAAAGTGGGCTTTGTGCATGCACGTTCCAGTGTCAGGCGACAGCTTCATGAACACTTCTGTGAAAAGAAGCTCTTAGCCTAAATCTAAGTTCCTAAATCTACCTGCCTTTTATACGTCAAATGTTAGACTAATAATAAATTTTGGTATCCTTATTTACATAAGGACAGAGAGGGTTTCAAAGTGAAAACAGGGTATTTTTATACAAGAATGTTAAAGTATGACAAGTAACGAGAAGCACTTCACTGTTACTTCCAGTGGCTGTCTCAAGTTATTTGGAGATCAATAGACACCAGACTAAAAAAAGACTAACAAAACCTAATTGCTTCATAGTTAAACTTTCAGCTGTGCATTGAATAATAAAAACATTTTTACTGTATTTTATTCATCGCCCCTTCTTAAGGAAGACCCAAAATTCAAAAATTCATTGATGTTTTCTATAATGAGATGTAGTTTCAATAAAAATTTGTTTTTCCTTGATATAATTACCATTTGCATGTAGTAATTGAAATAAATTTGCTTATGTAAATTAGAGTACTTCTTAGCATATAAGCTACTTTTAATAGCCATGTAATTTTATGAAGTTCCTTATTCTTTAAACCAGATCTTATTTTGCAATTTGCATATGCCTAACATGCAAATGACTTGTGTTCTCCATATCTTAATAATGTTTTACTTAGTTTTAATTGCTAAACTTCTTTTCAAGTACTTTGAATAGGAGAGTTACACTGCCTTTCACACTTCTGGAAAACATGATTTTATTTTATGAGCCTCTGCATGAGAAAGAGACTTCCATTGAGCCATGATTTGAAAAGCAGATGAAATAGCAAACCTCAGACTACTCCTTTAGTTCTAATAGAGTCCATGCTGTAGTCCATGCATCTTCTCACTCTAGTTGCCCTTCAAATTGCACAAAGGAAGATCTTCCAAAAAATAAGTTACTTCTTTATTTTCAGTGTCTTCCATAGCCACGTGGCTGTGTGCATGGCAGGGCAGTAAAACTGATGCAGTCAACTTCTTGTTGCTTTGTTTTCTTTTTGCTCATGAGTATCTAATGTTACCAGTACAGTCACCTAGCACAGTTCTTTGTTGATGGAGTTTGTTGCTTACTGGTGGTGTATAAAGAGAAACTGGGAGAAGACCTTTGCTGAAGAGGAACTTTGAATATTTCATCATTACCAGTCCCTTGTTACTGCTTTCTTCCTCAATTCAGTTTTTTGTGGTCTTGTTTGACGTTTTTGGCAGCTCTGTTAATTAAGCAGAAGTTATCCCTGATTAATGTACTGTAAGCTGCTTCTGAAGTGCTATAAATAATGTGGTGATTAATTGCTGTATCCCAACGCAGTCATCCCTTCACATACTTCACAGATGGATTGTTTTGGTGAAATGATGTCCCATTCTCATACATATTAGGGACATTGATTGCAGCAAAACTTATCACTCAGTTTTTCGGTTTTCTTCCAAGTAATTTATGTCTTTTGATCACTGGGACAATCAGTATGGAGAAGCTATTTTGAAATTACAAATGTAACATACTTGTGAATTCCATAAAAGATGGTGCAATCCAACTGAAAGAGAATAGCAGAATATCCGAGTTCTGGAATGTTCAACTTTTTTCAGCTCTAAGAAGAAAATTTAGTAACCATACACAAAGAAAATACACTCCTTGGAGGATAAAGAAAAGATTTTAACCTCAGCTGGCAAAATGACTGTGTTTTTTTCTGGCAAGTAAGACAGAAATTATGCAGACAGAAATGTGATTTTTGTTTAAAAGTTGGTAATATCCAATTTGTGTCAGAGCAAAGGCTGAGTGTAGTGAACCAAAGATCTTACATTAACATTTCTGAATAAATCATCTTTGAGATTCTGATTTTAAGCTTACTAACTGAAAGCAAACTATTTAATAGTGCAAGAATCAGCAAAGCTTTTTAGAATATGTCCCTTTCAGAAAATTCCCTGTACTGTAGCAGCAGAACTGCTCTTCTGCCTTTTCAGATATTCTTAACTATCTGGCTTCTATTAACCTTGATGGAAAGCCAGTTGGCTCTTCTCACCTCTGTGAATAGCGTATTTTAAATAGTGTGTGTGTACATGCATGCATACAAAAGAAATCTGTGGGAAAGGGGTGACACTTGGCACTATAGGCAAAGCCCTGGCTTGAAATCAAAGCTCTAACGGGACAGTTGGATGTTTTCATTCAGAAACCAAATTAGAGTCACAGGAAGGGACAGTTCGATGGTCACAGCTGTGTATGGGCCATGGAGGCCTGCCTGTCTGCTCCAAAGGCCACTGGATTGCACTCGGGCTATGCTTCAAGGACTATAGCAGTGAAACAATGTGCTTCAGGAATTCTGGGCTGTTAGTGTGAGAAAAGGTGTTTGATCCCAGATGGGATCTCACCAAAGGGCAAGTCTGTGGGTTACTGTAGAGGAGGGTGTAGGGGTTACTGCTGTTGATAATAAAATTCATGTCACAAATGCTTTGAATATCACCTTGCAATTGATCTTATTTTAAACTTCTCAGCTAGGACTGGGTCATGAGCAGCTTGTAGTAATATATTAAAATCAAACTTGCATTATGACCCCACTCAATAAATCTTTGTTTAGGAATAATTTAGGAGTATTGTATTAGTTTATTGTATGAGCATTAGGATTATCCCATCACTTTAGAGAAGACATTTTTGGACACACTTAATCTCCTAACCTCAATTTCCTCCTCGGTTTTTCTAGAAACCCAGATGATAAATCTAAGTGCCATCACTGTTAAGAGGTTTGCTTATTAAGCAAGAAATAATATCATCACTGGTCCAGACTGGGCTGCTTTGTTTCTGCACAGCGTCAATGGTGCCAGTGGGTTTCTTTGCAGATATGAAGTAGCTGACAGTCTAGGCCCACTGCCTTTAAGCATCATGTTTAAGAAGTATAGTTTGTTTTAGCCCATTAATAAAGATGTCTTGATTCTAGCATAAAAACAGTATTGATCTTTTTCTCTTGCTGTCAAAATATCCCAAACGAAAAACAAACCAAAAAACACCCCTATCCCCCTTTCCCCCTCTTTTTATGAAAGAGAAACAGTCTAAAAGATGACTGTCTCAGTTTGGAGACTGTCGTCACAGTCCGAATTTCCCTCATAGTCTTCCCTTTCGGTAAGGGAAGGAACAAATATTTCTGTAATGTCCTAAGCAATTCAAAGAGTAGAGGAAAATGGACTGCTGGCATGTCCTTTTTTGTAAGTGGTGATGTTTATTTCTTTACCATATTGGTATTATGTTTGCATTGATGGGCAAAATGCACTGCTTGGAAATGGAGAAGTTACCTCTTCCTGCATTTGCAAGCACAAAACGTAGGGAAACCAGGGAATTCTCAGTTTAATGACGTTTGGATAAATTTAGGTGCTGTGGCATTTGAAATACAATTATTGTTGATACTTCAAACCAATCTATTCTTATCTTAGTCTAATTATGTTAACATGCTTTTTGTTAGGCCAAAGGATAGATAAACTGATTGCCATTGAAGTCAGCATGAGCTGGAAAAGATCCCAGTCCTGCAAAGCCTCACATATTATGCTTACATTGAAATATGTAAGAAGCTCAGGTATTTACAGAGAAATCTGCACATGTGTAGAAAATAATGCTTATACACAAGTCATTACAGAGTGGGAGATTAGGACGAAGATGCTTTGGATGGTTGTGTGCTGAACTCAACTTTTCACTTCTTTTTGTAGATTTGAGCAAGTGTTAGTAGTACTTTTCCAAATGTTCTTCCTTGCATTTTTTAAAACAGATACAGTAAATGCATGATTATATTGAGGAAGAATGTAAGAATAAAATATTCCATTGAGAATTTCCTGAATTGATACTGCCAATGCATAGCTCTTAGTGCATTTTAGAATTTGCCCTACATTTGAAAGTAGTCTCATATAATATTTATTGTACATGTTTATAGTGGACTAAAGTATTTCTGTTCGTAACCTGAAACTTATAACCCCTAGAGTGCTGTGAAGAAAATACTTAAGGAAAAAACATGTATATTATAGAATATTTATTTATATGCTTTTGTAAGGCTCATGAATATCTTCCCATGCTTTTTACATGCACCATTTAGATCAATATTTTATGAAAACATCTAATAGAGCATACACTCAAACTGCAGGTCAGCTGCTAATAAGAGGGGCAGTGTATTTGCAAACAGACATTGTGCTCAGCCAACAAATCATCCCATCTTCACAGATGCCCTGCTCTTTCTGATAGGAATTAAAAAATCAGCTTAGTAGGAGTTAAACTGACTGGTGTTTTTCCCCAGTCATCTGTTGCTATTGAATGTTTTTCCAATTAGTGCTTTCCTTGTGACCACAGGACAAAATGCTGTGGCTTTGACAGCCTATATGTGAGAAAGCAGAGAAAAATCCTAAGTCTGAAGGAAAGTGCTTCTCTTCCTCTCCCTGAGAGAGATCTATTGTTAGATATATCCTAGAAGTGAGCCTCAGAAATTTTAGTCTAAAACTGCTTCAGTCATTTTGCGAGCCCTCTGCCTCACAAATAATGTCATATGCTTCCAGTAGTTTGAGAGAACTGAAATGTGAAAAAGTTACTAAAAAGATGTCTTTTGGCTGAGGACAAAAGCCATTTGAGCCATTACTAAATTAAGGGTATAAAGTGTCACATTTAGCAGGTAGGGAGATAACTGATTAACTATGAAGAATGTCTCAGTGATTTGTAAGACTGTATCAAGGAGAATAGGGCATGTGAGGACTTGCAGTGCATTATATATAATTTCTGTACTGAAATTACAAAAAGAAATTATGTGAATGCAGCTGATAGGTGCTCACTGTGAAATAACATAGACAGGGGTAAATGTCTCAGTTGAGAAAAATACTTGAGAGTGCAATTCCGGTAATCCTTGAAGAAAAGATATTGGCCCATAATGTGAGCACCATTATGAAACGCACAAAATTGCACTACTGTGGGAGGGGGGCTGTGCATGGAAACAAATTGTCTTGTGGAGAGTTGCACCTTAGCAAGAGTTGTTTCACTGCACCTATGCTGGATGTTACAGGGTAATAAAAAGTGTGAGACTTAGAGTTCAACTGGCAATGTCAAGAGGACATCCTCAAAGTCTCAAGAGATGTCTGTCTAGAAGCAATAGAAGAAGCTGATTTTGTTTTTTTTTTCCTTTGTTGTTGTTGTGATTTTCTTTTTGTTGTGTGGGGAGTTTTTTGTTTGTTTGTTTTTGTTTTTAGGTTAGGGTTTTTTTGTAGTAATTCAGCTAGTATTTGGTGGTCTTTGTAGGTTTGCTGCTCTATGTTGATGTATACCTTATACTTTTCCTTGCAAGATCAGGGTTAAACTACTCCTATTGACGGGGCTTTGATCCTTCCTCTCACTGGTGTAATTATATGGAATAATTTGTCTTCTGTCGTCTTGGGAAGCCAGAATGCAAGTCTACTAAACTTTTTGATTAACTGTTAAAAAAATCTAGTTTTTTTAAGAGAAGTGGGGTACTATATTTCAAACCATAACATATTCTTTCCTAAAAGCTAGGGTGCATCAAATCTTTCTTTCCCAAGTGTCAAAATTAGTGGTCTCAAATGCAGTGGATATGCTGTGAAATATTTGTATATTTTTTTCAAATAGTCATGTAGAAAGAAGTGTAGTAAACTCACCTTTCTGAAATTTAGAATTCAAGGTCAAATTAATTTTAAAGTATAGTGTGGAAGTTTTATTGAAATGGCTTTTATAAAGGTGACACCGTAAAAGGTGTCACCTTTATAAAAGCCGTTTCAATTAAAAAAAAAAAAAGAATGTCAATTATATATTCCTGAGGGAATAAAAGTTATGACCAAACTGCATTTCCTGGAATAGGGACGAATGGATTCACTGTCAGATGGGAATTTATATTTTGCAGTACACTGTCAGAGAGTTTTGAAACTTGATATTGAGTTTCAAGTCAAATTTAACACTTAGTTTCACACAGTGATTTTTACCTACCAGGCAAGTTGGTAGAATCTATAGGAAAATCAAAATCCAATGACAGTTGTTAAGACATGTCGAATCATTCTGTGGTGGTGCAAGAAATTTATTTTCCACAGTCAGCAATGAAAATAGACATAAAACTGGAATTGAATGTATGCTTTTAAAAGTCTGGTTAAAAGAGTTAAATTCTGTATATTATTTTTACCTTTTACTTCTACTCCCCAAACATTCCCCTGGTATATCTCAGAAATGAAGAATCAAATCAAAGTCATCTAAGGTCAAGTTTTGACTATCTAACTTGAATTATTGATCTGTTATTTGAAGTAAGTGGGATCATGTGTTTAAAATTAGCCATGTATTTATGTACTTTGTAATGGAGTTATCTTCATTTGCAAGAACACTGAAGTCTTCTGACTTTTAAAAGCCAAAGTTCATATCATCATCTATGTCTGTTACATAATCAGAGCAAAATTTATCAAAGCTACAAACGTGGGATAACATTTTCTAATTTACATAGGAAATCTGTCATCTAACATTTATTTTGTATGTGTGTGGTCATACGGGGCAGCATATGAGGAGAGGAAGGTATCAGCAGTTCTCCTGACTTGAGAATTGCAGTCAGTGAGAGTTTGGCTTTCTGTACCTGCAGCACACAGTCTTCAGGTCCCTGTTCTCTCTGGGGTGGGTTGGATGCTGCCAGATGTCCACCCAGGCAGTGCCTCACTCCCTTTTCTCACCCAAGTGCAGGAAGAGAACAAGATGAGAAAGCTCCTGGGTCAACAGGGAGATTGCTTACCTCTTGTGTCATGAGCAGAACAGAAATGACCTGGAGAAAAATTATTGTAACGTTCTGCCAATTAAAAACAGAGTAGGATGATAAGAAGCAAAATCAAACCTACCTTCTCCTATTCCCTGCCTCTCCCTGCTACTTCCTTGGTTTAACTTTACTCCTTCATCCCCAGCTTCTCTTATCAATTCCCTCAGGTGGAGCCAGGGAATGGGGAGTGGGGGTAGCATCAGTGCAAAACAGCTCCTCTCATCTGCTCTTTCCCCCTCCCACTTTTTCCCTCATCCACTGTGGGTTCTCAGTGGGCTGAGGATAAACCTGCCTCACCATGGGTGTCTGCCCTGGTGCCTGGTGCACTTCCACCCTCTCCTCCTCCACTGACCGTGGTGTTCACAGGGCTGTTTCTCACACATTTCACTTTTAACTATTCTCTAGCAACTGCTCTGCAGGCTTTTTTAACCTTTTTTAGGTCTGCTTTCCCTGAGGCACCGCCGCCTTTGCCGAGGGGCCTAGCCGTGCCCGGGGGGTTGGCTGGTGCCAGCTGGAAGTGGCTGTGTCCGGCCTGGGAGTGACCTGGGGCCTGCACCATGGACAGCGCCCAGCTCCTTCTGCTGGGAATTCATCGTCCTTTGAGGGCTCTCTTAGGGACTTCTTCGTGACATGTTCCTTTTTTTCTAAGGATTCATGTACACTGGAAAACAAAATCAAATCTTTTAGAGCATAATTTGACAACGGTGAAGTGCTTTCCTCATTTTTGGAAGGGAAAGAATAGAATTAGATCGTGTCTCTTGGGTGTCACTGGTTTATCAGAATAATGGAAGCTACAGCACAGAGGAAGCATCACCAGTGAATTGACCAAAGCAGTGATAATCATGCATGAGTGCTTGAGGTAACTATTAAGATTTCTGTATTCAATAAATTAGATAAGTGGTGAACCTCTACTTTTGTTCTAGGGTGATGAAAAAATGGTGAAATTTTCCTGCAACCCTACTTGCCTGCTCAGTCCATTGCCTAGGAAAGACTGGGATCAGATAGTATATTAATGTTTATTGACAGAAAAAAACCCAACAGGGTCACCACAACAACAATTGCTTTATGGTGTGCAGATTAATAGCTGTAGGTAGATGTTGTTAATAGAACACAATTCTGAAACTAGATGCCTAAATGCCAGAGGCTGTGCTGGTTCTGGGAAAAAAAACCAAAACAACCAGCTTTATATTTTGCTAACTTTATCTAGAATTTACCTAGAATAATGCAACAAAATTGTTATCACTTTAAGCAACCTAACTCCTCAGCAACCAGCAGCAAGTGAATTTTTAATTGTTAGCTTTAGAAATTGACTTTTTCCCTTCCACTGAACGCACTGGTAGTGCTGACTAAGTATCGTTCAGGTTCAATATTTTGCCTTCAATAGCTGCACTTATCAAACTAATATTATTTCTAGCATCCCAGAGCTATGGCCTGCTATTTTCTCTTTGGGTAGTCCTTAAGATGGATTTATTATAAGAGATAGCAAGACTCTCTCCCCATCTTTGTACAGTTGGACCTAGAATGGACAGAAGTTTCTGTAGGCAGAGTATGGGAAGGTACAGGTCAGGATATTGCTTGAAATCCCAGTCTTAGGTGGGAGAGGCTGAAGGGTGACAGAAATCAAGATGATACTTTTGACCAGATGCACAGGGGACAATGGAAAAGCACGTGAAAAAATGTGTTGGCTATCCAAAATACATGTAAAGTTGTTAACACTCTCCCGTCACCATCAGAGACCTCAAGCATGTTTACTCCTAGACAGGAGACAAATGCTTCTGTTTTAATCCTGAAATTCATGATTCTTTCGTTTTGTGTCTGATGGCAAAAAATAAGAACTGAGCCCCAACCATATTAATTTGTGATATTGTGCAGTAGATTAATGCCTCCATTTTTTATATTGTGATATTAGAAAAATAATCAGTATTATGGTGGAAGACAGCCTTATATAACAAACCAGTTTACTGGTGATCATTATTCTCTTTGATGTAAAGCAGAATATAAACAACATAAATTTTATATACACACTTTTACGCACATATTCTGTATTAATCTTTATGCTGATCAGAACTCATCTGCATTACATGTTTAACTTAATATATAGACTAAATGCACTTTAGTAATGTATTTCTACCTGCATTTGCAAACAGTAGTAGAGGTGGTAACACTTTTGAGAGAATAATATGTGGAAAAGTATGGTTTTTGTTATTGGGATACCTAACTAACATACACTGTTGGTTTTTTTTTTTCCTTCATTAACAGAAAAAAATAGGATAGTAGAAAAAATTTCAAAACAACTTAAATAGTTTGTTAAAGGATAAATCACTAAAAGTGTTTTCTGAAATTTCCATGACGTGAGGCTGCTTTCGTAGTAAAGACTTTATTCAAAATGTTGGAGGCTATGTTACAGTATTTTGTTTCCTATTCTGGTGAACATGTAAAGTTTGTGACCAAAACTTTGAATTCTTTCCATGGCTTTAAGTTATGGCTTCCTACTCTTTCTTTTTTTTTTTTTTTGAACTGGATGCTCTTCCCCACAATGTGGAGAGAAAAACAAGTGAAACATAACATAATTTTTGAAAGTGGTTTTTTTTTGTCTGTTGAGGCAGATGTTCAGCCAGGTTTTCTAGTACTTGTGACACTGGTGCCAGGTACATTGATAAGTATAGGATTTGCTTAAACAATTAAGCCTGTGAGTTGTCTTTGGCTAAAGTATCTCTTGTATCACCAAAAAAATCAAAAAAAGTGAGTATTTCCCACAGACCCTATTTCTTTATCAGAGTTTAGGTGCAGTTTATAATTTCCATCACTTAGACACATCCACTCAATATATTTAATTTCCATGATGTTATGTAGCGTTGCCCAACTTTAATGTAGTGTTGTGTGGTTTTAATAGAGAAATGCTTCTCTGTGCCTTCTTCTCATTCACTGGAGCTATTTGTATATTTTTTGTTTTTAAACTTTTTTACAAGGTATTGTTAGCATAATGATGTAAATATTATGCATTAGTGGTAGAACATTCTTTGAAATTATTTTTTTGTGAAAAAAGAGGTTTTAGAGAAAGGTTTGATTTTTTTGCCTGGACCAAGACAACATTGCACTTTAAGTTCAATCATAATTTACAGTGTCTAAACACCAATTTCAGAGGCGAAATTACCTCAGATATTATTAAAATATAATTCAATTCAGGAAGCTGATCATCTGGTTAGAAAAAAGTGTTATGATTTGGGAAGGACAGAATGTACTTAAGATGTTGAAATCCTCATAAATATGGTGTTTCTTGCATGATGCTTGTTTTATACAGAAACTAACAGAATGAGATATGTGATGATCATGTATTAATAATGAAGATTAAACAGATGTTCTGCAAAATTTGTTTAAGGAATGAAAACAGGGTTAGATCCTCATACAAATCATTATAGCTTCATGGAGAACAGTAATATAGATGCTGAAAAGTTATTCTGTATCCATGAAGATAGTTTGGGCATACAGCAGAATGGCACTAGCATTAGATGATCAAAATATAACATTATTTAATATGACTGAATTTATTTTTATGTGATGAAATTGTGAAGTATTTAGTTACATGCCTTTTTATTCTTTTATGTGCTGTTATCTTTTAATTAATTTGCTTTGGCATGAGTGAAAAGAAGAACCAGGCAAGGTACTTCTGAAGTCAAGGCTATTTGTAATTTCAAAGTAATTGTTCAACATTTGATACTGGCTTGTTTTCTCTTACTTATTCCCTTTTAGAATTTGCCAGACTCTACAGTTCAGATATCTCCAGTTCACATGGTGTGACCCTTGCATATTGTGCTGACAAATCCTTTTCTTTCTGGTACTAAAGGCAACTTGGAAGTCTTTGGTTTAACCCTAGTTAATGAAAGGTTGAATTTGTTAACGGTACATTTAGACTGAAAATGTGTATTTCCACCTCTCTTAAGTGCCTTTTGTACTTAGATCTGGAAATGGTTTTAATCTGCATAGTTTAACATCATTGCCACTGTATTGTCCTGTGGCTGTATCGACTCCCATTTATTAGTTGTTGGAAACAATGCAATTCCTGTAATAATTGAATAAAGAAAGCCCTACAGCTCCTTCCAGCCTATCTCAGTATAATAATTTTGGCTGAAATACAAGATAAATTAGTGCTGATGGAATTTAATTATGGCTGTAGAAGACCCAGGCTGCAAGGGCAGAATGACTGTGCAGGGGAGCCATAGTGTCACCACTGTGCCTGGCTTTATGGGGATATTTTATGAATGGTGTATAAAGCTGCAAGTATACTTACATTAATGGAGCTGGGCACGACCTAAAATAAACTTCGATTAATTGTATTAGATGGCAAAGAGCAAATTCTGGTAAAAGTACCCCAGTGAGTCGAATCACTGCTTAATTGTTTGCCTGGTGGAATTCTACAGACGCAGAAAGTGATATTTTTGCTGTGTCCCCACTCTGCAACTGTATATGATGTGCATGAAATATTTACTTGCCTAGAGTATTAGGAAGATTGCTTCCATTGTATAACGAATGAAAAATACTGCTTTTTGTGATAGAATGTGGTAGGTTTTGTGCTCGTGAAGAGAAATGGTATCACTTCTATACAAATTATTTCAGTACCGTTTATAGACTTTAAACATAGTCACTTAATCATGCTGGTATTACAGCAGAGGATTTTGAATGCAGCCTTCTTAAACTTGGGGGCTGGGGAGCATGTAATGCATGCATTGGAGTGCATTCCTCTCTGCTCTTTTCACACAGCCTTGAATTTAGGAGTGGGGTGACATTATGGCATTATGCTCTGGATAATTGTAAACATCCCAGGAGCAGAAGCAAACCACCAGGTTGGTGTGGTTTTATTATTAAGTACAGTATAATTTAAAACATTATTTAAATAAAGATACTTCAGATTCTGTGTGTTGTCAGTGATGTACAGATACCCAGAAAGGCTGCCTTCAGTACAGGCACAGACTTGGAAGTGGAGGAGAGTTAAAGTAGCAGGTGGAGTGTGTCTGACAGAAGTTGTGGCCATTTGTGCTGTTTGTGACCCATGTGCCCCAGTGTCACAAATCATCAGCTGCCTCTAGTGAACTGCACCCTCACTCTTAGATCTGCAGTAGCATTCCCCCTGCCTGATGGCTGCCTGAGCCCTGGCTGCCCATCCATAGAGGAGCTGTTGTAAGCATTCTGTCCCACTCTATACAATTAACAGGCCGTGTTAAGCCCTTTGGCTCCTTAACAGAGAATGCCTATGTCTACACTCCCTTAGCAAAGGCACTGCTAAATAAACCACACTGTCTTGATCTTCAAAATGTTATGAATTGCCCCATATCACGAGTAACTGCATTGTGCATCCAAACACGCCTTGAGTTCTTTAAGAGTACTGTAATTGGATTAGCAAAATTCAGGCTTGATTAATTAATCATTGTAATCAGGTTACTAAACAGTTCACGATGATTTTGATAACTCAGCTCTGAGGGAATGATTAATAGCTTCTTAGGAAGGATTAAAGAACAGCTGACCCTGCTTTGGGCAGGAGATTGGATCAGGTGACCTGCTGAGATCCCTTTGAACTTGAATTATTCTACGATTTTATGAAAAATTATTAGCAGGGCAGATATTCACATGGCATGGTTGAGAAGACTTCCATCAGAAACAAGAAGGCCAGGTCATTTCACACTTAGCCTGAATTTTTTTTGCTGCTAATGACTTTTTTTTTTTAACTAGCAAATTTTAATTGCCATACTGCTAAAAACGCCTTTCACTTGGGGTCTTAAATTATGCCATATATATTAGTTGTTTCTCAGGATTCTTTGTAGAGTACCATGGACTCCTGTTATAGAATAATCAGTTGCACAGCTCGGAAGATAATTCAGGAGTCCTAAACTGCATCAGGATACACATACTGCTCACCACATTTTGTGTAAATGAACATCATTATTCAAAATTAGATGCATATTCATTTAAAAAAGAAAAAAGAAAAGTACGCTCCAGACAGAGCAACTATTCCAAGTGTGCAAATTACGTAACTGTGTCACACACTGTGACATTCAGTATAGTACTTCATGACATGCAACATTGGCGTACATGAAAGCTCTGGGGAAAAAATATATGCAGGAGAAGAGCAGTGACATACTCCTCACATTCTGCTTGTACTAGTTTTGTATTTTCTGTCTCAAAATTGTCATTGCAGGCCTAAAAAATATTTTGATTTTTAAAACACAGAATGTGTCACAAGAACAGCCTAAGGAAGAAGATTCCAAGGCAAAGGAAGAAGGATCATTCTTTGTTTTCCCTTTGTATTTATCAGCAACTTTGTCTTGTTCTGTTTCCCAGCAAGTTATGGGTAAAACGGAGTCAAGGTGAAATGAAGTTTTTGTGAGGCCAGCTGTCATCCAAAATGAGGATCATCTTCTGTAAATTACTATGAGACTTAGATAACCTATTGTAATACCTTGTTAGGAGCAGCTGAGTGATCCAAATGGCTTTTATTTTACCTTCAAACAGTTCAACTTGAATTTTTGACCCTTTGAGTCTGAAAAAGATCAAGTTTGCTGATTGTGGGAAATGCAGTAGGGATTTCCTAGTCTGGTAGTAATTTGTTACCTTGATTCTTAATGAAATGCACTTTCAGCAGTTACTCTCATCTTTGACTGAATCCACACTATGGCTGACTCCCAGACCAGATGCAGTTGCCTTTGTCCTCGTCCATTCTACAGCACAGTGAAAACTGCAGAGTTTTTCCCCATGTACTCTGCATATGCCTTTATCATAATGTTTATTCCCAGCCATCTTTGAGTGGGTTTTCTGTTTGGTTTTGTACAGACTAACTGACATGAACCAAAGTCTGTGTTGCAGTCCAATAAATTTTTGGTGTTGAAGCAAGAGAGCAAGGGCAGGCGTTACATGCTGTTAAGGTCTGGTTATTAGAATTATTAGAGAGAAGTCTCTGCCCAAATTAAGGTGCCAACACAACCATATGCTGAAGTCAATTGTATGGATTTTTATTTAACAGCCAATGTGAGGGAGAGGTAGAAAGAAACAGGAAAAGAGAGGAGGAGAGAGAGAAAGAGTGTGACATTAAGTAGAAAAATTATCACCACTCTGTGGATCCTGATGGCTTTCTGTTGGTCCTCTTCTTTTGGTCTTCTCAGTGCTGACGGCCCCATTCTTATCCACGTGCTGGTTGTGGTCTGGACCCAGTGGAGGAAGCCGGGAAAACACAGAGCCCAGTGGGTTTCATATTCACTCAGTTGGGGAGGGAATGCCCAGGTACCTCCCTGGGGCAGGGAGTTTTACACTTTGGATGATCTAATACTTGCCATCTCCTGCTGTGGAAGGGCCTCAGTCCCAGCTGCTGAAGTCTCTGGTGGCAGGAGTGTGGCTGCCTCACTGGCTCCTGGATGTTCAGACAGGAAAGTTTCCTTCACACCAGGCGTGCCTGGAGGGGGTCAAATAAGGTGGAACCTTTCTCATCCTGCATGTCGGAAATACTGTCTGGAGCAAAACTGCCTGGGACTTATTTGTAGAAATAGCTTGTGAGTGTGAGTAATCAGACAGCCAGGACTCAGGAGAACTCAGATTTTCAGTCATGATTTAAAATCTGAGCTTCATAATAGACTGAAACCCCAATGAGATTCCCAAGCTCAGCTAAATGTGTCTTGAAAATTTATGTGGGTAAATGTGTAGGAGAGAAATAGATGGTCTTTTCTACCCAGTGTAAAAAAATCAGGCTCTTTTCTGAAGATGTTAGAGAAAGTAATAGGACATTTTCTTATTTCCATTTGCCAATACAGCACATTGCAGAGTAGGAGAAAAAAATAGGCAATAGGAAGAAAAACTGACAGTACATTTTTCTTCCCATATAAAGCCTGAAGAATATTTTTCTGTCACACCTTATTATACAAAAAGTTAAACATGACCCTTTTTTCCTGATTTGTCCTTAAAAAACCACACACTGCAAACAACGAGAGTAGCTTCTATTAAGAGAAACTTAGATTTTAATAGCTTACTTAAAACACTGAATTACTCTTTAAATATCCTTTTGCTATTTAAAAGAAAGTCCAGTGTCACTAGAAGCATTGCCTTGTGTCTTTCTCACAGCACCTCTAAAAATACTGTTGCTTTAATCAATTCCATTTCACTAACTTTTTTACAGTACATTGTTTGGTCTTGCTGCTTAGAAACATTTGAGGAGAAAAACCATTTATAAATATTAAAAATAATTAATTTGAATGTTTTCCTCAGCTCTTCCTTACTAAAGGTAAAAGCCATGTGAGAATATGTGGCATACTTGAAAGATGCTCTTTTTTATTTTCCTTTTCTGTTCTGTTTTTTACTAGTTAGTAAAGCCTATTTAATAGTAGTAGAAAATGGTCTTACCTTAATGAAATATACTCTATTTCAACAATAGTTACACATATTTTTTCTGTAATAACATTTTTCTTAGTACTAAATATTGTTTCATATATCATATTTGTTGTTATTTAAGTCTTGGAAAGTTAACTTCTACATTTATTTCTGTGATGAAAGTGCTCATATAAATCTCCTAGATGTTTTCTGGTCTGTCAGGGGATAGGAAAGAAGAAATAAAAATGTGGAAAACATAATTTACATTGTACATAAAAGTATGCATTTTTTAAAGTGTTTATTTTCCCTTCCTAGGGAATTAATTATGTCTGTTCCATTGAGAACACTTGTCAGCTTAAAGCTCTTTAAGTTTTACAGTCAAGTAATTAACAAGAGACTTGGATACTGTCATCTGTGTTAACAGTTTTCTGATGGATGTTACTCAGTGTAAAATTACCTTGTGCCATTCCTACCTTGTTTGCTGCTGCAGGAATTTACCCACCTTGCAATCAAAGGCAGGAGCACGGCTTGCTCCTTGGGCAGCAGAACAGTATTTGTGATAATCTGGACATCTTTCATAACTGGTAAAATCACAGCAGCTGAGCTGCATCTTCCCTGAGGGATGGCAGGTGGAACAAAGGCCTCACTGAGAGCACCTCTCTGCTCTAACTTATTTCAGACACCTCTTCAGACAGCCAGAGCTCCTTTGCAAAGTGGATACAGCTGCATGAAGGGGAGGTGATGGAAACACTTGGGCTAATGGCTCACACCAGGTTTTCATTAAGGAGGAGGAGCCTTTGGGATAAAGTTTATGGGGTTTTTGTGGTGATTTTTCTGTGAGGACACAGCTTCTGCTGATGTAGAAGGGAGGAAGGTGTAATGTGAATACTTCTCTGAGTCAGCTCACTTCTGGGAGCATTGTCACAACTTGTTTAGGGTAAGTGAGTTTTATTCCCAGATGCTATTTATTTCACTGTCTAAGGAACAAGTTCTTTGGTGAAGGTTGCAGATGGAGCTAAGTCTTGGGAACAAAAAGAAAATAGATATCTCTAAGCCTTGGTTCAGTATGTAACCCCCTTGTTTCCCCAGTAAAAGACTTCATACTACTCCCATTGTGTGCATACAAGTAAAAATGGAAGCTACCACTACCAAAAGTGCTGGCTGTTATGTTAGCATGTATCAAGCAGATGCTTGATGCTTATTTGGGCCGAGTCCAAAGTGTTTCTTGAAATGTGTTATTGACATGCAGCTTACTGACTTCCTTGCTCCAAGATGTGAGCTTAGTTCTGAGATAGATTTGCCATATTTTCATGCCTAATTGTATTGCTATTTATGAAGGCAAAATAGCTCCTGCTGGGACAGGGGCTGTTGATTTATGGCAAGGCCATGTAAAGCACTCCAGCCATTTTTCCATAGTCTGTGTGATGAAAATACTGTGTTTGTGGAATCTGAACACTTTGGTAAATAGCACAAGTGGTGTTTAAAGAGTATGGAGGTGCTTTCACAAAAGATAAATTTGCCCTTGGCAATTTGAAATGGTATTTAAGCCAACCTATTTTGGTTTTTTCTGCTATTACTTCCATTGCCATCTCTGCCTGTGTCAGAAACAGTTTTGATGCCAAACTTGCCATTTGTGCCCATCCTCTGACTGTATCATTTACTTCAGCAGAATAATTAAAATCACTACCTAGATTACAGCTGAATTAAGTTCTTACCAAGGCTCTCTGTGTCAGTCTGGCTTTTTGTCTTTTTTTAAGTGATGTCAAAAGGGACCTCTTCTGTTTTGGTCTAGGTGTTCAAACTGAGTCCACAAACTTTGACTGCGTTTTTGTTTTTTCAAGATTTTTTTTTAAGATAAGAATGACTTCTTCATTACTCTTTGTATTAACCAGAGTTACCTAAATGAACCAGTTTGATACTGTTTTCAATCTAAAGTTAGTTGTCTTATCCAGACTTGGTCTTATAACTCGCATAGGCAAGTAGGACAATGCTAGGAACATGCTTTGGAGTTCAAACCAGTGCCCTTTTGGTCTAGCTTTTCTGATTTCTTGTCTGGTGATGAACACCTAGTCCACTAGGTGATACTTTTAAATAATGTGTGAAAATGCTACTTTTTTTCTACAGAGTGTTTGGAAAGCCAAGTATCAAACACCTGTTCTCAGAGGTGTTCAGAGTAATGTCTCATCTTAATGAGACATTTTGGTTACAAGAATTGTTGACCTGAAATTCAATTTTTGCTGCAACCTCTCCTCAGAAAACTCTGCTCAAAACACTTCCTGCATCTGCAGTTTTATATGTGATATTTGCAAACTAAAGAAATTTTCCGGCAGAGTTCCAGTTGGATTAAGAACAGAGTTAAACTAAATTAATGTGCAGTGGGGTTGATTGTACTTGATGATACCGTGAATGTAACATCTACTAACTTCTGAGGATGAAAAACCCATTCTCACTGGGACTTTCAAATGCCACTTTCCAAACGAAATTGTAGTTTTGCCTATATTTGCTTTAGTCTCTTGGGGGGTTTTTTGTTAACATATCTTCGTCTCTTTTTCATTTCACTGCTCTGTACAGAAGAAAGTCAGTTACATGTCTGTCAGGTTTTTATTAGAATGATTTTTCTGTTTAATCAATGCGGTTTTGCTTTTGGTAATGATGCTGAGCTTTTGATTGCCTTTTGATAAAGCTGACTGGAAGTCAGTTTGCTTCATTACTTGCCCAGCAGAAGATGAGAAAATAAATACGGTGCTAAAAAACCAAAAAAGGATGGCTCTCAGAGTCACTGTAAGAGATCTTTGATCTTTGGGGAAAATTTACTCTGAGTAGAGCCCCAGCCTAGAAATTAAGTGGTCCTAACTAATATATAACCAAGCTCATTGTTCTAGAGTGAAAGTGAGACTTTTGTTCTCATTTTTACCTCTTTGCATCTAATTCAGCAGTGTTTAAGCAACCAGCTAATTCTAAGTGCGTGAACAGCCCAATTGATTTTTAATCAGAGTCTTAAATGGTAGGGCAAGGAGCTTGGCCTTTCATTTCTTTTGAGGGAAGGAACACTGGTGTTTGGGACAGCAAAAGAATTATATTTCTCTTCTCAGGAATTCAGAGTATTTCTGTTTATTTCAGGAGGATATAGATAAGAATTACATTTGTTGCTTTGAAGGGAGAGTTGTTAGCAGAGACTCATTTTTGGTGTTAGAAATGGTAGCATATTATGGAAGTGATTCAAGAAAGAATGATTGTTAGTATACGTTTACTTACTTAATTCCTTTTCACCAAGCAAACTCAATATTATTGTGACATCTTTTAGCTACTGCATTTCAGTCTCCTTTTAATGCAAGGTTTATGCCAGGTAAATGCCATATTTTGATTTCTGATGGGAACAGTGTTCAGCAAGTGTCTGAAAGGATGTGTTTGACTTTTAGGTTTTTTTGGAAGTTGTTTCATTGTAGTTTCATATGTTTGTTTTGGTGGGGTTTTTTTCTCCCTTGGGATGCGGGGATCCCTTGGATGCTTCCTTGAAAAATAAGACTTCCAGGGGAGCAGGAATAAGGAGTGTTTCTCAAGTCAATAAGAATATCACATCACGTAAGTCAGTACATTTGTGTATTGAGCTGTATGTTGTGTTTTGCTGCAGGCAAGCCAGTGTCAGGACAAGGTATTCAGTTATACTTCTGTGAGCTTATACTGTTTTGGTGATAAATTACTGACTGCATATGGAATGTTTTTTTCTTTGTTTGTCGTTGTGGGAATTAATGTATATCATATATAACTAACCTTAAAGCACTGGAAAAAAGCCCATGCCAAATTATTTAATGTATTTCAGGCATAACTCATGTCAGTGATAATTAAAGTTTGAGAACAACCTTAGTATTTTTGAACTTCATTGAGGGTTATGTTATCTTCCTGCAGAATATCCACATATGTGCTATGGGCAATGCTTGAATATAGCCTTGACTTCTGTGGTATAGCCAGCTGCTCGAGAAACATCACTGCTGTAGCAGTTGGAGCTAAATGTTCAGGTGAAAAATGGTTTTAGATAAAAACAACATTTCAGAATTTACTTCCTGCTGTGTCATTACTGTGATCCTTCCTGTGTCTCATAAGAAAGAAGTGGCACAGTTTGGGGTGAAATAACTCTATGTAAATGATTTTTTTTTCTTTAGATTACATATTGTTTTATTGGCCTTTCAAGTAGGAGATGTTTTGCTGTGTTAGACTGTTTATTTCCTGAGAGTAACCAAGCCATGGAGCATGTGAGAGTTAGCGGGACTTAGCAGGTTATTTAATCTACTGCTTGTATTTGCTGGTGATTCAGATGTTTCTGTTCTTCATACAACATTAATGGTGCTTTTTGCTAAATTGCCTCTCCAAACTAAATAATGCCAGAGAAATGAGCAACTTTCTTCTCCGAATTTGATGATACCATAGTCAAATACATTAGTCCTCAAATCAGTTGTTCAGACATTTGAAAAGACAGCTTCATTAGCAATACAAGGGTTATATAAATCGTTACTCAGAAAGGATGTTCTTGCTGTTCTATCTGATGGGTTTCTTTGCATGTCTTTGGCTTGATGACTTAGAATTGCAGAATCACTCAGGTTGGAAGAGATGTGAGGAGGTATTTAGTCCAGGGTCCTGCTCAAAGCACATCATTGCTGTCTGGAGCTGTAAAATCTGAGGATGGAGATTCCACAACCTGTCTGGATTCTGAAGCTTTGTTTTCCTCATGGTGGAACCTTCCCTTCCCACTCCCCTTAGTCCAGTTGCAACTACCTATATATGCCAGGGTGGGTGTCAGTCAACCTTCCACTATGCACCACCATGCATAACCTGGCTCTGTTTTCTCAACACCCTCCCTGTAGTACTGGGGCTCTGCTGCTAAGCCTCCTGGAGCCTTCTTTTCTTCAAGGCTGAACAAATCTTATTTTCTCAAATCCTGTTTTCTCCAGCCCCTGACCATCCTGGCTGCCTTCCAGTGGATTCACTTGAGCTTCCTGCAGCTTTTCCTGTTATAGCCCACTAGGCTATTTGCCTTCATTTATTCTGGAGTCCCACGCTGGCTCATCTTTAGCCAAACATCCACAAGGGCCCCTCTGTCCTTGTCTACAGAGCTCCTAACCAGGCGCTCTGGGCCTAGGGGTACTCGTGGAAAGGGTCAGTCCATGCAGGACTTGATTCATCCTTGTTGAATTTTGTGAGGTTCTTCATGCTCTATTTATCTATATAACAATAGTGCATTGTTTAATTAATTTCTACTTGGTGGCACAGTGTTTCTTGCAATCCATTTTCACAAAAGAAAAACACTATAGTAAGTTGTAGGAGAAGTCTTAAGTTGTTATGCAATTCTTTGTCTGCTTGGGACAGGATTTCCATGCTATTGTATGATGGTGCTGAGACATACCACACATATATTTTCTTTAAATTTCATACAGATTTATGCAATGACTCTGGAAGTATTTGTTTTTTT
>WAAE01033747.1:0-12664 GCA_013400495.1 Nicator chloris | reverse complement strand
TATGATAATTTTCACATCAGTTTCTTGAAGAGATGCAGTTACATGGTTTCTTAGATACCTTTCTTCCACATTCTTATAAGAAAGTAAAATTCAGCTAAACCCATCAAGATGACAAGGAAATTTTCAATTTGTCTTGTTGCCTTTTTTTTTCCTTTCCCCAATTACCCAATTCAAGTCTCTCAACTTTGCATACCTTGAATTCTACTAAATGGGCTAATAGAATGTTGATAATTCAACAGCTAATAGAACTGTAGCATTTTAAGCCTGAGAAAGATCCTGTAAATAATTTGTATGATCCAAAGAAGCTGGCTTGAGTGCATCTGATGAATTCAAGTGTGGCAGAGGTGAGTGGCATGCCTGTCAAATGCTGCAGCAATGACCTAGCAAAGTGAAGCAGTGCCTCCACAGAAAGAAAAAAATTAGGGGTTCACTTGTAAGGATTGTAAAGCTAAGAAGAGAGAGGGTAACTGGCATTTTTGCATTTAGAATTTCTATGTACAGGAGTGTTTCAGAGGTTAGAAAAGCTTGGCTGTTTTCCATTGTCTTCAGTGAAACAGAAGGTGTGTGAGTTGTGCTCCTGTTACTGTTTGCAGCTTATAAGTAAAAACCCTGTAGCAGAGAGAAAAGGATTTGGATGCCCATAGTTAAGAGAGGTGTAATATTTGTAAAGCCTATCCGAAATAAAATCAGTGTCATATTGAGGTCCAGAATTAAGTGTGTGTTTATACCTACAACTTTTTCAAAGGATTTTAGTGTTATGTGCAAGTAACCTTGGAGCTGCCAGTTCATTTTATTTCTGATGTTGCCTGCTAGTCCCTGAAGCAGATAAACTATGGATTTTTTTTTTTGATCTTCCATTTGCTAGGCTTTCGTTATATTGTGGTTACAGTCACAATGTCAGCACATAAAATGTTAAACATCACTGGTCTGAAAGAAGCTTCCATTGTCTTCTACTTCTGGTGCCTGGGGATTCTTTCTAGTCTTGCAGTGGTGGTTCTGTCAGTGTAATATGTCATGAAGCATTTCTCAGTAATGACAGACATTGAATATGAGTGACAGGAACTCTGACCGAGTGAAATGGGTTCAATTACCAGAGATGTAGGGTTACCTGAGATAAAACCAAATGGTCCAATTGTGCTCGGTTTTGACCCTGTGACTCCCAACTATCCAGCAGCAAAGAGAAATGGCTGATTAACCATCCCCTAACCCTCCTTTTCTGTGATAAACTTGTTTGGATTTCCTTGTCTGAATAAAAATCTAAGTGTGGCATGTTTCTAAAAGGAAATATGATAGGAAAACAATAGATACTGGTGCTAGTCATTTTCTTCTCTTACCGACACCAAACAGAAAGCTGTCATTCTATCTTGGAATGTATCTAGGACATAGTGTCCAGAAATCAATACAAGATAAATGATTGCTCTCTTAACCTCACCTTTCTTCTGCCGCAGCGGTTACGTTGCTCCTGTTCACCTGTAGCCAACCTGACGCCAGAATAAATGAGAGAACCTGCCATGAAAAGGATCTTCTTGGGTTTTTGTATTGGAGGGTTTTTGTTGGCTGCGGGGGCAGGGGTGGCTAGTCACTATTGAGAGCCATTTTACACTTGTTCTAGTCCAGTGCCTACAGCTCCCAGATAGAGTTATAGCAAGCTCCCTAATTAAACTGTCGCTGTCTGCCCTCACTTGACTGCCTTTACAAAGTCATTTAACTAACAGACATTCCTGACTATTAAAGCTGGGAGCTGCGTGTCTCCAGTGCTGGAGATAAAATGAATGAAATTTGTTAATCTCCACTGACACTTGATCCTAGATGTTGAACTAACGCTGTTGCACCTGAACTTTTTCTTTATTGTAATTACTTCTCGTGTTATTATTTCATGTAATAAATTGGAAGGAAATTTCAACAGGTGTTAAATTATTCAAGCTGATTTATGGATGCTGAGTGAATATGACATTCATCTTGTGCATTCTTCAAAAGCACAATTCAGTGGATGTTCAGAGCTGGATTTAAGGTTTGCACTAACAGAAAACACTAGTAAGGGCATGTATTTCCTTCATCTGAAAGGAGTGCCATTTTAAAGGCTCTGCCTTTAGTAATGAAGATAAATTTTGCCTTTGCGATTTTATCTACTCTTAATTGAAGCAAATACTTTGATTGAAAATTTAATACATTTTCAAGTAGCACATCAAAATGATTGCATTCCATTGGTAATATTAGAAGGGCTCAAATTACAGGGTAGAATTCAGTTCTATTTGAAGGAACAAATGCTGTAAAGGAAGATTTGTAGTTTACTTTCCATCTTCTCTGTTTGTTTGGTGTCCTTTTTCTGTCACAGATTTTAAGTCCAGAAGGGACATTTAGACCATCTGGTTTGAGCTCCTCTTTATTTTAAGAAGCTACATTTCACTTAGCTGTCCCTTTATTGAGCCCAATGATTTGTCTTTGGATTTGAATGCATTTTTCAGAATGGTATCCATTGGTTTGAGGATAGTGGGAAATGAGAATCTACCATTTCTCTGGAAAAGGAATCAATTACTAATTAGCCTCACAACTGAAAAGTTGTATTTTCTGTTTCCTATTGGAATGCTTTGCTTCAGCAGCCTTTCTGTACTACCTTCCTATGATTTTTTTCTGCTAGAAGGAAAAAAATCAACGTTAGTGTCTAGTACTTTTTGCAGAAGGATGTGTAAGCTGCAGTCATTTCAGTCTTCTCTCATTCCCAAACAACAGGGCAGACTGAGATCTGGAGGGGTTTATCCTTCATATAAGCTACAGGCAGAGCTGCTGCCCTGGGTTCGTGAGGTTATGTCATGGTAGCTCAAGGGTCTGCACCACCTTCTGTTGCATACTTTTAGTCCTGTATTTCCAGTGCTGTGAAGCTTCTGTGGGATCTTTACTGTTTACCATCTAAAGGGGCACAGCAAGCCAAAATACAATTATTATTATTATTACTACTAATAATAATTTTCTCTTCCTCCTCTTTAGGAACTCTCACATTACCTAGTTATGTGGTTCATTTGAAAATCTTATACGTAACACGTGATAATTCATGAAGCTTTTGATTCTTAGTGACCTTTTACAAGTTCATCACTGTTTCCATCACTTGATTGTGCTCCTTATTTCCAGGTCAGAGAGTTAGGTTTTGAACCTTTCTGACTTTTCTGTACAATGTACTAATAAAGGTATAAATACTAGGAGATTTGGTTGTTCATATTTCAGCATATTTTTTCTTGTTGGGTTGGAAAGCAGATGTTTCTGTAAAGCACCTAAACGCTGTCTTTCTACCCTAGAGATACATTAATTAACTTCCTTCTGCTAAAAACAAATAATAATGCCAGTAGAGACTGCGACTGCAATTTCTTGATCTAAACCAGTGGATGCAATTACTGAGCTCAGGACTTTGGGTGATGATATAAATGGTCAATCATAGGTGGTTGAATGTCATTTATTTCCTTAAAAAAGGTTTCTTTACAACAGGATCCAGCTGTGTTTCCTTCTAGATAGATCTGTAGTAGAAATATTATTTTATTGTTTTAAAGTCATACCTGAAAGCTTTACTGTAAACTTTCTTGTAAAAAGGAGTATTTTTTACTTGCTTTTAATGGCTTCTTGCATCTGCTGGAACAATGTTGTGATTTACTCTAGTCCTGGAAGTAGTGGATAACCATGAACTATCTTGAACATCTTTTTTTGTGTGACAGGTAGTGTAGCTGGTGCAGTTTGTTTTGCTTTTAAAAACTGTTAATTGCTTTTCCATTCACAAATACTGTTCCTGCCACATATAAACAGAGTTCTAGAGAACTTCTGCTGATTGCTAGGTGTTATCTGCCCTCGGTCCTTTACAACTAACAGCAGCCAATAAAAAAACCAGTCTGTTTTCTTTTTGGAATAGGATTTGGTCATATAGGATTGGATTTCTTGAAATAGATGGGTCATGACCAATGTCAGTTCTGTTCATGCCAGAAAAAGCTTGGATACAGCTCCTCTTTTCTGTTATATTTTTGCAGTAGAGACTAATGCCGAATTTGACAGTGACTCAGCAAAAAGCTGTGTGCTTATTTACAGAGTCTACAGAAGAGACAGGCATCTCCAGGGAAGTCTCACAGTCTTTCACCTGGTCATATTAATTTCTTAATTCCTCACATCTTTTAATGCCTATGAATTTGCAACCCCACTGCAGCTTTGGTGTCCCCACGGTGCCCACCTAAGCAGGGCTTTTCAGGTGAGAGATGTGTGGCTGCAAAAGGACAGTGCAATAAGTTTAGTGGAGTCTTTAGCTAGTCATACTGTTTATTTTTCAAATAAATAAATGGTTTGTTTTGTTTAGTTGATGCAAAATCCATCATATTTTGAGTTGAATTTACTCTGTTTTAAGCCAGGCCTTTAGGGCTGTTCACAGAAGTAGGATGTTGAACAAATCAGCTTTTGCAGCACCAAAATACTGAACATGAGTGACAACAGCCAGAGATGGATTAAAATACATGCATCTTTATTTACAAAACTAAATAAAATATGAATCTGCAAGCTTCTATATAGTTTCTAGCCAAATGTCTATATAGTAAGCAGTCTTCTCTGAATACAAGAAATATTTCACTAGCACTGGAGTATGAAATAGTGTAAACACTTACTTGCCAGTTATAAATCTACATTTATTTCCTTCATTTTATTACTGTGTTGTGATAATGTTTCTGTGACATCCTTCCATTACCACCCCTTTACTATTTTGACCTTTTACTCATACCATTATGATATATTGTAATCTACAAGATAAATCCAGTGGAAATTAGTTCTTTGGTTGATGTACATGCTTTTTTACCCTCACGTTCCGCAGCATCCAACGTATTTACCAGGCCTGTATCAATATATTGCGGACTCCAGTCCCACGCTGTTCTTGCCTGTGCAGCTTTCCAAAAAAAATGCCTTCCACAGCTGTCAGGATGGAAGTTTGCAGGAAACCAGCCATGTCATCCCACTTGGAGCACTGTTTGTGCACTGCTCCCCCTGAGCCTGGCGGGCCAAAGTGAACCAGTGGGAGCTGTTGATCGATGGATGATTTTCAGTTCCAAGCTTCCATAGCACCTTATTCTGAGGCTGACTCATTCACCAGCTCGTGTTCTATGCCATGAGAAGTCTGGAAAAAGCCCCTGGTATTTTGGCATTCAGAAGACTTAATAAGATCGTGTGTGTTGAATTATTTTACTCTGCTGCGTAAAGAGCAGTGGATCTGGAGTTAAAAGTATGGGACACCATGTCTTAAAAAAAAAAAAAAGATACATGTGTCCAATAGTATATTGTGAACATTTAAATGTGAGGTAGAAAAATCATCCTTCAGTGCCAGGTACACTTTTGGGAGGGCAGTTTGCACACAGTGGTTTATTCACTATTTTGGGCGTGGTGTATGTGTTTTTGGTTTTTTTTTACCAGTCAGTCTTCACTTTAATAATTGTCTGTTGAATTACTAGTATTCTTGAGGTAGTTGGAATGTATTTTATGAGTAGAAAAATATGTACAGAGCAGGTTTTTCTCCCATTTCCTAGAAGCCTGTATTTAAATCCAAACTAACCAACCAAAGCAAGCAAAAAGCCTCACCTTCTGTTCTTTCTTAAACTTGGTGTCACAGGCTCTGTAAAAGAAAGCTCTGCTTAATGCAAGGTTCAGGAACACTATGAATTTCCTACATTCCTCTAAAGGCTACAGGTATAGTCCCTTGTGTGGCCAACGAAGGATACTTGTTCTTGTGTGTGTAGGACTGTCAAGTGAAAAAATTTTGTAGGTATTCATTGTTCTGTGGAGCCAGGTTTTTTTGCAGTCCTGTAAGTGGTCATCTACCTCAGTATAAGACGACCTCCTGGGTTTCTTTCACTCCATCTTCCTTCAGAGAGGTTGCCACAATCAGGTTCATAGGTTTAAAAACACAATTCACAAAAAATATTGGAAAAAGATGGTCTGTCAGATACAAGTTCAAATATGGAGAATTAGACTGAAGAAGATTCAACTGATGGAGTAGATATATTTTTATATAAATGTAGTAGTATGCTGGTTCTTCAAATGTGTATTTGAAAAGGGTCCAAATTTAAAAATTAATTATATCTATTAGATAGAATTATCAAGCTTTATCAATGGAATAGATACCTTGGTACTTGGAGTAACCCAAAATATATTTTTTAGTATTGTAAGCTGTATATAAATTAAAAATCATAGTGCAACTAACATATTTCTACAGTGTAATTATGTATCTGCGTATAGTAAAATTTTGTGAAAAATATGAACTTGATCTTTGGGAATGTAATTGACATAATTTTGATATTGATATTCATTGTATTAGTAGGAAATAATCTCTACATTTCCGTGGCACATTCAGTAAGGGTGAAGTTTCTTTTCACAAATTCTGAAACGGTCATGTGGTCTCAGCGAAACTGCTTTATTAGCACTTCTGTAAGGTCAAATTCATTTCATTAAGAGAATAGGATATTTTCAATGCTCTATTTTCTGCAGAACCGTGAGACTCGGGGAGGATGGGTGAGCATTTTCCCTCGCAGAGACTTTCATCTTTGTAGCTCTGCAAGCTAAACCAGATCTCAGTGCGACTTCGTTCGGTGGGCATCCACAAGTACACACAATTCTGTTAATTTTAAAATTCTTCTGCTTTAAATCCGCGTCCTCTCGCACTTCATCTGTGTAACTGAAGCTCCTCGTGCAAGCCGGCCAGGAAAACATATGATACCATTTGCGATTGCAGAATGCGGCATGCTGTTCTTCTGTAATTATAATGGCCTGAGCAGTGAGGGGTTGGTTAGCCTTCCTTAGCAATCATTAATCTAGCCAGTCTGAGGTACAGTGGCCCATCTTGGAGAACAGCAGTCCTTGGCATGAGGCACCTTGGGCTGCGAGTTTGTTGTGAGCGAGGGATAGCCTTGTTTGTTACGTGCTGCTGCTCGCCGCTCCCTCAGGAGTCTGGGGGGAGGCTTTTGCTGTCTCTGGATTGCTGCTTGCCCTCTCCATCACTCTCTCGCTTGTCCCTTTATTTCTCCTTGTTGTGAAAGTTTCTTTCTGTGTGACTGGGAGTCTGTTTAGCAGACCATATTGCAAGTGAAGGTGCATCGTTTGTTGCCTGATTTTGGCAACGCTGGGCAGTCAGCTGGGATGTAATT
The DNA here is from genome assembly GCA_013400495.1 of Nicator chloris. Taxonomy (NCBI): domain Eukaryota; kingdom Metazoa; phylum Chordata; class Aves; order Passeriformes; family Pycnonotidae; genus Nicator; species Nicator chloris. The sequence goes on along the minus strand of WAAE01033747.1, from coordinate 5,513 downwards.
AAGACTCTGAGAACAGGCTGTCTTCTCCACAGGAAGGGCATGTTAGATGTTGCTGGGATTTGGGGCTGTCAGTTTGGCCAAGGCTGGAAACTGAGAGCTAGGGACAGTGATCTTTTCTTTCATTTATAATCCCTTTATGTACAGTGTATGCATTTGGCAAAGTTTACATATAACCTAGTGGCTGGAGCTTGCAAGCCAGTGTGGCTGAATTAGCATATGTTACATGTATATTTTAGTAATATTTTAAAGCAAGTGCAAATTTCCAAAGTGAATTATGCATGTATGACAGAAATAGGGTTGTGTTGCATTGGGTGTCAAATCCCACAACTTTTTGTCAAGACCATGGATTTTACATTAAAAAGGCAGAGAGACTAAACGAGGTAAAACAGTTTTAATTTTTAACAGTTTGTTCCAGCCCAAGGAACTGCTCTCTGACAGTTATAACTGACATTTGAATAATTGGATTAATTCAGAGAGGAGCAAATCCTGTATTGATGGCTGTGCTTGTTCTATATGTTTTTTAACTTAGGGAAGGAGCCGAATGGTTTAATTATTTAAAGGACACTTCTTGCAATAGAAAATACTGCTGTTTTGAAACTTTGGTCTAAAATCAAGGAGGAAAAATATTTGCATTATTTTATTCTTTACATATAAAAGCTTAAGGGGAAAAAAAAAAAGGAAACTTACTGCTTTGTGGTTTTTAAGCCAATGTAAAGAAAAATGGGAGAGGCAGAAATTATCCTTTGTGGCCCAAAGCACCAGAAATGGAGATGAGCCTGATTTAGTCAAGTAGATTCCAATCTTTTTTAGGGAAGTGTAAACCCTCAGTAATAATCACATTACACTGCAATTGCAGGATATTCAATCAACATCATTGCAAAAAGGACAGCTTCCAGTTTCCTTCAGCTAATACAATATTTTTTCTTTCATTCAGACTCCTTTTTTGTTGGTGTTTTGTTTAATGAGAAATTGAAATGTGCAAAGGTAAGTTTTACTGTGCTGAAAACCAAGGGTAGGAAGGCTAAATATTGTCAGGAAGAGTTCAGAACACTGGTTTGGTTCTGGCTGTTTACCCAGCAGGACATAAAGAGTATTAACACTCAAGGAGAAAATGTGGATTCGCAGCTTACGAAATTATCACCCTGGAAATGAAGTATGAAACATGCCTATGAAATGTCACATGCATATATGGATGCATGTATGATTTTAGACAGGCAGAAGTGCTTTTTTAAAGGGTTGTGCAATGTGCTTTGGTTTTGTTGGTCCATGTTGCAAAACAAGCAACACCTTTCCTAAGCATTTCTAGCTTCCAGGCTGCATTTATATGTTGTAATATCTTAAATTCTGCTAACATAATTCTGTTTTCCAAAAGGTTTGTTTCAAAATACTTATCTATAAATAACCAAGTGAAATTCAAAAGTGTATGAGTGAATTCTAAATTTTTATTCTTAGATGGCAAGGAAGTAATATTTAAAGTGAATAATATTTAAAGTGAATTTTGTAAATTGGCATCCTTAGGAGTTTCTGTATAGTCTTCAAATGTTTTATCATTTGCTTCGCAAACAAGACAGTTCAGCTTTCCTGTATCCAGACTATCATTCCTTTGGGAATATTCAAAGCCTTTTAAAATTGTGGGGGTTTTGGTGTTGGTTTTGTTTTGGGTTGTTGGGTTTTTTTTGGGTTTTGTTTTTTTTTTTCTGGGGCAGTCGAAGGAAGTCCCAGGAGTGAAGTTGCCATCTGTCCTCTATATTAAAAGAATCTTCTATATTATATACCTGATGTTCTTGTCCCAGAGATAAATGTTGATAATTAAAAGAACAGCATTTGTCCTTTATTCTGAATTAAAAATTCTTTCTTACAGTTACAAAACTTATGAACAATTTTTAGGTTCTTTAAGCCCCTATTTTCTGTCCGTTTTTCTCATTACAGAGTTTTGATAAGTATTGGCAAGTAAATCGATTAGTTTATTTATCTAAGCATGTGCATGAATGATTTAAGGAAGGCTTCAGCAACGCTGAATACAGTTGAGTTGTAGATAAATTATTGCTACAGATAACTCTGTCTTGTGGCAGAGAGGAGGGAAAGCCATGGGTTGAGAATGAGAGATTTACATAAGCCAGACACTAATTTTGGGAATGGTTCCTCCATATAAATTGCAAGTTAGAGACTCCATCTCCCCCTTCAGGAAAGGAACCTTCTTCATTATATGAACTTCCTTCCCCAGCACACATTTGCCCAGGAACAATTCTGCATCTTTACACTTCAGCTGTAGCTCATTAGTGTCCATAGTTGCTCCCAGTAGTCCCTCCTTTCAGAGCATCGTGGTGCAAGCATGGCCTGAATACCAAGTGCTTCTGTTCTGAATATCAGACTCATGCAAGTCGAGATTAATAGTTTCTAAGTAGCATCCTTGTTAGTTGTTTTCTCTCCATTTGTGTCTTAAAGACAATAATGTAAAGAATATGTCTTCAATAAGAAGAGTGGGGGAAGAATGCTGTGAAGTTTCTGTAATAATCTGTTGTGCTCCTCTCTTTGCCCCATGGTGAGCAACACGAAGCCAGGTCAGATCAAAACCCCTTCTAACAGTGAGGGACAATAGCACACAGAAAAAGAAAATTAAAAAGAAAAAAAGGGGGGGGATAAGTGATTTTCTCTCTGGAGATTGACCTACCCCAATAATTTGTAGCTGTCAGAATTTCTGATGCAAAGGTGATATCTTTAATGGTCCTGCATAGATGCTTGTTCTCAATGAATTTATGTAGCAGTTTTTAATTTATGTGGACTTTTAACAGCCTTGCTATTCTTTTGTGAGCTGTGGCTCTACATACTACAGATTATAACCACAGCCCACCCCACTCCCTCCCCACCAAAAAAGCCAAAACAAACCACCAAAACCAAAAAATTCCACAAAACCAAAAATCCCCCCCAAACAAGAAGTTCTATCTCCTTTTGATAGCTTGTTGCTTTCACAAGAAAAGAGTAAAAACTTAATTCCCTAGGTTATTTGGGGGTTGGGTTGGTTTGTGATTTTTTGTTCATTCATGAAATTAATTAATTTTTCATACAGAGTCCTCTATGCATCAGTCTTTCTTGTCTTTCTTAATTGTGTATCTGCTTCAAGACAGGGACCAAAACTATTTAGTTCTTCATGCTTTGCCACCTAATCATATCCAAACTGTACCATATTCATATAGATTAGTTCATTTTTCTTCCTAGGTTGAATGTGTTTGAATGAAGTTTTTACTTCTAATTTGTCTAGAAGAGCCTGTGTATTTTTGTGAAGTCAAATCTCAGACACAGGATTAATAATTGTTGTTTTCACAACACTACAAGTCTGGTATCTGCTGTTCAGATCTAAAATTGTGTCATTAAGCATACAAGGTGGAACTAAAGTCAGAGTTTATTTACCTGCAGTAGGTACATGGATGAAGACATTTATGATCTCTTTGCTAGGCAGAATAGTGGTGTTGATATATCAGTGTACATATAAAGGAACTTCATAAGTATCTGTTCTAAACTGAGGTTATATTCTGTCTGGCATAGCTTGGATATAGAAAAGATGCAGAAATTAAATTCAGAAATTGTGCTAACAAGACTCCTCCTTATAAACAGGCCACTGAAGAATTATATAGAACTTAATATTAATATTTGGTTCAGAAGGCTTGTTTGCATACGCTATCATTTCATTTTAGTGCCAGACCATCAGCAATCAAAAATTTTATGCTGACTCCCAAAAACTTCTGTGCAGCAGTTCTGTATAATTCTGTCACAAACCAGTCTTTTATTAAGATAGCAACTGTTGTTAAGTTTTAGTTAGTAAAGATTTTCTTTCAGTAATTTTTAAAATGTATCTATTTAAATATTTAGTCATCTGTAAAGCATGGAAATTTGCTTTATGTGTTAACATATGTTAACATTCATTATTGCTTTCTTCTTTGCTCTGATTACTGTATGTAGTCAGTTACTAAATTTTTGGATAATCACTTTGCTTCATGTGAAGATAAAATATTTTGCATGGTCCTTAATGGCATAATATTAGGCAAATGAATGCTATGTGCAGATCCAGCTATTCCACCTTTTACTTGTGTTGTTCCTGTAGAGGATTCCTGCTTAGGAATCCTGCATACAGGACATAGGTATTTTTTGTAGTGATAAATGGCGTAAATCAATCTTTGTTCTTCAGCTTCTTGAGAGTTACTTGTTCAATTTCTGATACCAAGTTTTGGTTTAGTGTATGTGAGGTGGCAGTGCCTAATTGACAAATGACCTTCCAGAGCTTACACAGGATTGTTTGTCTCTTCTTAAATTCATTCCTTGCAGATTTTCTTTTAGACAGTATGCATCCATCTGATGCTATAATCTGTATGATTATTGAAAACTTAATTAAAAAAACATCCTGTTCCCCAACAGCTTCTAATGCACCAGGTTTTGTTACCTTAACATTTTTCTTTCATTAATATTGATTAAACTGTAAAGGGTTTCATTGCTGTTAATGGGGGGCACATTTTAAATTTTAGATCATTAACATTTAAATAGATTTTAATTGTTACATTTAACAAATTTATGCAGGTAAAGATTCAATTTCTTCAATTAATTTACATTTACACGTTCAGAGATCTTTCACTAGGGCTATTCTCATAAAACTTTAAGGGTCCCAGAAGGATCTCTCTATACTTATATTCTTTTCATTTCATCCCTGCTGCTCTCTCTATATTATGTCTTTGAAATTACTAGGCTTATTTCTATGTGCTACTTAATAAAATAACATTTCTTTTAGCCTTTTAGGAGGAGGTTTGTTTCAACAGATTTATATATAAAGAATCAAATGACAATTATGTATATGAATGAATTCTAAATTTTACAACTTTCTGATTTGATCATCTTCTCCATTATGCTGTATATGGGGAAAAAGAAGTACCTGCTTGTTTGATGTAACATGCAAATCAGTCAAAGAAACAATTCCTGGGGCTCCTTTTCCATCCCCACAGGTTCCAAAAATCCAAATGAAAATAGGTGAACTTAGTTTGGCACTTTATCTCATACAATAGAGGAAAATTCAGAAAGATGGTATTATGTCTTCATTGACCTGGGTCTGGCATTTCTCTGGGAGAATATTACCCTGGGTGTAGCCACTTTCTACACAGGATATCAGTATATAGGGTAAGCTTTTCTCAGTTTGGTAAAAAGCCTCATGTTTTACTTTATCAAACTGATTGACTTGCATGATATCAAAATAAAACATAGTATAGAGCAAGGACAGGAAAGACAGACGTGGTGAACATCCTACATCTTATGAGCAAAAGTACAAGTATCTCTTGCAATATTAAATTTCACCAAGAAGGGAGACAAATTTCTTCATTTGCTTAGAAACAGCCAGATCAGCTCATCATTGCATAAGTATGCTCCTAAATAGATTACTAGTGAAGATTACATGTGACACATATTTCTAAAAGTTAGTGTGTCTTGAAGTAATTTTCTGAATTACCTGACCTCACATGGAAAAACAAGGACTC
>WAAE01033738.1:0-10393 GCA_013400495.1 Nicator chloris | reverse complement strand
TTTTTTTTAAGAAAAAAAAAAGGAACGATTTCTAGAGAAATTTGGAGAGCCTGGAGAACCACTCTGCTTACAATTCAACAACTCTCCATGTTCCATATTCCACAAATCTTACACTGTGAGATTTGTGAGAAGACAATGTCAGTATTTACATGCAAGCAGTATATTTTTGAGTTGCAATTTTGTCTGCCCCTGCTGTTCATTCCTCACCTGGAGCCATAATGTACTCTCCTTAACATCATAATCACACAGCAACCCATGTTGGTGTCACAAAAAAAAGGCTATGACTTCAGCTGAGTGATTGGTAGGAACAGAAGGGTTTACATAAAGAGAGATGCTGTCTGCATGCAAATGTGTCCATTTAAGAGGGGAAAAAAGAGCAAGTGAGAGCCATTAATTACAAAGCGGTATGTTAGCTCAATTGCATTCTCGTGGAATATTTTTCAGACTCTATGAAGCATTCAGCACATCTTAAAAGAAATAAAAAAGTACAAGGCGGCTCCAAATCTCTGTTGTTATCGTTTGGCACGGATCACTGGATTCTGGCCCACCTGCAATCTGCAACGAGTTGTGGTTTGCCTTTTGCTCGCTCTGTGAGGATGCTGTTGATTCACTGTATCTGTTTTCATCAGCCAGTCCCAGTTTCAGTTCTATTCTTTATAGGAAGCTCTCTGTGCTCAAAGGTTGAGTATACCAGAGAGGTGACTCAGAGTTTGGCATCAGCTGTTATCAAATAAAATAGCTGAAGAGCAGATGGGCATTAGAGACCTTGGTTGCTCACACAGCAGGTGCCAGCTGAACCTTAACACCACTAAACAAGCAAAAAAGTGTGCAGTGAAGTTGGCAGCCAGGCTGTTATCCTTACTGTTTTCTCCCAAAGGCAGGGAACATGAAAGCATATCTACACACCAAGAGATGTAACCCTGCTCCCTCAGCCAGGAGAGCTTCTTGCCTTTTCTCCATGCTCTCGGGTTGTGCTTTAAGGCTGCTCAGACAGTCTTCAAACAAATATGTGGAAGCCAAACTTAATGACAACAGTGAGATGAGTGGCCTGCTTTAAACCTTTCTCAACACTCTCCAGCCTAGCAAATGGATTGGACTCTGCCTGGAAGCTGTTGACAGGAGCATCTTCACCTAACCTGAAACAGAAAGGGCATTAACTCACCCACCAGCTTGTTTACTGAAACCCTGCCCCAGCAAAAGCCAGAAGCTGATTATAGAAGCAAGTAAAAGTAAAAAGGAATTGGGTATTGATGTGAAGGGTCTCTTGAAAAATCTAGTCCAAGACTGAGGAGGTGTCCAAGGACTAGACATATCTGATATAGGCTTAGGCAGCTCATAAAAAATACCTGTCCTCAGCTGCCTACAAACGGAGTTGAGAGAGTCTGGCACGTACAGAGGGAAAACGAAAATGGAGATGTGAATGGTGTGCATGTGTCCATCTCTTTGCACTGAGGGAACCAGCCTCATATGACTGGTCCTGTGCTTTCAATATCTCAACTTGGTGCTTAAACCAGTGGATGAATTCAAGCCTAATACTAGCTACAATTTTGGGCAGTTAAAGTGGGGCTTTCTTATGTGAATAATTATGTAGAAATCTGATAACTCATTGTCCATTAAAAAGAATTGAAACATAAAACTCTGTTTTGTGTAGACATTCCAAAATAATTGCTTTAGAGTATGATATCTGTTTTTAATATAAAATTCTCTGTTCTCATCTTTAAAATTTCATATATATAGTTTTTATCCTGATTTTGTCTTCTGAAACAAAACTGAAACATACAGTTCTACAAAACCGAAAATTTGCAGTATTAAAGAATACTTTAAGTCGTAGTTTAGGAATGAGAACTATTAACTATAAAATTACTTGATTTTGCTATGAACATTTTACTGAAAATGACAACATGGAGAAAACTTCAGTGGAAATGTGCTAAGATCTGAGTTTGAACAAATATATTTTACTTAGTATTAGATATGGTCTGATTAATTGCCAAATTCTCTTCCCTGCTGCATAACTTTTGACAGCCCAATTTGAGTCTACGTTACAGTTTCAGATCTTTTGATCTTGATCTCAGAGATTATTTCAAAAGGTTTTCCAGCTGATGAGCTGCTGACAATCTGGTAAACCCCAAATTAAGACTGCTTAGACTGACAAGATTTTTATGTCTTTCCATTTAGAAGAAATTCAACCTCATTAATAATGGTGCTAAAAATGTTAGCGCTGATAGGCAAGGGAGCTGGTCATAAAACATTCCAATGGAAAACTTTCCAATGAAATGATGAGAACACTCCAAAACCTCAGTCTTCTTGAGAAACTAAAGGAAATAATTGAAGGTGTTAATGTTGCTCCTTGTTCCTTCACAGAAGGCAATAAAAAAAAGGGTTTAGATGGATTCCATTGCTGCCATTAGAGCCTCTGGAAAAGCTTTGGAAGCTGCAATTGCACCAGAAATTTTCTTCTTCTGCTAACAAATATATAACAGGGCATACCTTCCAGTTTTCTACCAAAACTTATACACAACAGACCAGGCTGACACACAGCCTCTTAGTGAGAGTAATATTTGACACAAGTGGGTTTTTCTCCTTAGGTCACCTAAGTTCTTATGTGTTCTAACTTACATGGAACAACAGAGCTGTGCTTGATGTCATCTTCTCAGGATTCTCCTATACCACGATGTTGGTCCTGCACTTTCCAGTCCTCCGGACAAAGTGAGGGATGAAATACTTCCTCGAAATTCTTTTCTTTTTTTGACAAGTAGCAAAATTGGCAGTTCTTAACCCACTCTGTTCTTTGCTACTAGGAAATATGTGAAGTCCAACTTTCAGTGATGAATTCACTCTGCCAGATACATTACTCTAGACTCTTCTGATGTATTCCAGTCCTCACATAAGTGGTCTGTCTACAATTAGGTAGAGTTGTGGTTGTTTTTTTTTTTTTATCTGTACTATGCTTTTTTTGGTGTCCACGCCAGCAACTGGGAGAAAAGTTTTTTCTCTGTAGAAAATGCTTTGGCTTTGAATTTTCACAGCTGCAACCAAAATATAGCAACATCCTGAGATACCTTGTGTCAAAGAACAGACTTTGTTTTGAGCCATTCAGGAGAGATTTCATAGCAGATCAAGATGTTCTAGCCCAGGGTAAGAGAGCATTATGGAACAGAAAAAGAGCACAGTTTTGTGGAAAGAGGGAGTTCCTATTTCTGGAAAAATCTACCTGTTCTAGGCATATTGCTTCAAACAAGACACAAGCATTCATATCTCTAAGTTTTCACACATACAGTTATTTCGTGGAATCCCACGCCCATGGTGGCTGGGTGGCCAAGTGCATCTATACCACTCTCTCTGGTTTGTGTCATTCTTTGTTTAAAATGATGTAAATATGAAGAAATCATTACTTTCCTTGGGTAAATACTGACACTTATATCCCTCTCTCAGCCAATCCAGGTTAGTGGATTAGGCATATAAAAATCTCAGCGCATGGTGAGAGGGAACATCAGCCCAAACACAGGGAGGTTTTTCTGCTGCAATTCACTTTTTCAGCTTCTTTACACTAGGACTGTAAGTTCTCTTGCTCTCAAGTCCTGAAAACTATTTCTAGCACAGTACAACAGGTCTGATATTTCACAACTTCATCACAGCTGCATTTAGTTGTGTTTTCACCTCTCCTTCCAGTAAATTCTTGCAAAAACTGGCTTACAGGGCTGGAAAAAACATATTGCAAAAAAGCAGAACATTACAACTGGAAGTAAGCTTTTTCTGAAAAAAACCAAAAAAAGATGCATGCGTGAGCAAAAGCCAAACAGCAGTATTTAATAGTAAGACAGTGGAGAGAAGAAAGGAGATGCACTATAAAGCTGTAGTCGAAATGAAACACATTAAGAGGGATAGTAAACACTGATCTATGTAATGGGCACCACAGATTCACTGCCCATAAAAGTAAGTAATAAGGAAATGCCGTGTGAATGGAAGAAAGTTTAAACACAAGGGATACTGTTAAAAATTTAATGTATCTTAGGGCTGATGTACAGCATGCAAGGGATATGCCTTCAAGGGCATACAGGGTTTCCCCTGTGGTACATTATCTGGAAACCATTTGTAAAGTAGAAGCACATTATTCAAACCTCCACAGGAGAACAGTTTTTTAAGGGTATGTATTTCCATACTTTCTAGAAGCAATAAAGGAGCTGTCGCTGTGGGTGATTTTCAGTCCTTTTCAAAGACATTGCTTAGAGAGGAAGAGGTCTTGTCATGGCATGGGCTAAGGCAAGAATCCTGGAGAACTGAGACACTGGTATCATTCCTCAGAAGAGAGGGGCAATGGAAAATTTCTGAAGGACTTCAGTGCTAGCTGTCTCTACTCAGAATGGCTACACAGAGCATTTTAGTCTGTACTCAGCTCTCTGAAAAGGTTGCACTTGAACTAAACAAAAGGAAACAGAATTTTTCACCTATAAAACACTTCCAAAATGTGAATTGGTTTAAAATGTCTAGTGGCCGCCTTGCCAATTTTTATTAATAAGCAAAGCAATGTGATAACAGTCCATTTTTTTTTCCTATTTCTGATTTCACATTCATCATTCTACAAAATTCCCCAGAAAATGTAGGAACTAAAGGCTGAAATGCACTGTTCAAGAAGACAATTCATAGCCACATTACTTTCATTAATTTAGAGGAGTGTAAGATGATGGCTTTGGAGACAAATTTTATTTCCTCCCAACAACTGAAAAAAAAAATTGCAGAAGGCAAAATTCTTTTCTGAAAAAATTATATTAATGAGGTGTTGAAGGAGGAAAGAAATATTTTGCTATTTTGAAGAAGATGAAACTAAAGTAAAATAGAAACAAAATAACTCTGAGAGCAATAAAACTGTATGTGTGGTAAATAACACCTAGGTGCATAAGTTGAAGCACAGGTGCAACACAGAGTTAAGCCAAGGGATCTGAGTCAAGCAGCACACAAGCACTGGTCAGTGAGCACCTCTGGTTCCTCAATGAACTATGTTGCCTCTGGGGGCCACAACAACCAGTAATCATGGAATGGATTATGGAATGAGTTTTAGAATGAATTGGGTTGGAAGGGACCTTAAAGATCACTCAGTTCCAACCCCCCTTCCCTAGGCAGGGACACCTTCCCCTAGGCCAGGTTGTCCCACCCCTCATCCGGCCTGGCCTTGAATGCTTCTGTGGATGGATCAGCCACAACTTCTCGGGACAGCACGTTCCACCACCTCATCATGCTCACAGTAAAAGAATTGCTCCCTAATATCCAGTCTGAACTTATTCAGTTTGAAGCCATTTCCCCTTGTCCTGACACTACATCCTGTGGTAAATAGTATTAATCTTGTAAACAGTAGTGATCTCCAGCATAAGGCAGGGAAAGGCATTAGCTTTGGCTGACATGGCATTTCTTCGTGTTGTGCTTGTGTCACTAAATTAACTGTCCTGATGGATGCATTACAGTAAATTACACCAAACAGAAAACATCCCAGAAAGTTAATTAATCACTTTTCACTGGGTAAATATTTAAGTGCTTGCAGAAGCACTTTTCTTTTTCCAGAAAGATCTAGCAACTCTTTCCCCAAGGTATTCAGCAGAGCTCAGGAGTAATGCAAATGAAATGTTTCAGGAGGCCTGTGCCTGAATTTTTAAATGCCTAATTTTACCGCAGGGTTTCTGGGTGCAGGAAGAGTAAAGTCCAGTTTCTAGTGAAGTCTCGTGTCTCCCCTCCTCTCTAGAATATTCTCTAAGTAGCTTAGAAAAGAAAAGGTACTGCTGTGCTTCCATCCTTCAGGTTTTAGGAGGCTCTTTCTTGAGTGCCTAAGCCCTTTATTTCATGGAAGCTGTCAAATAAAACATTTTTACATCATCTATTCTGTCAATTTTGAATGAACCATTATGGTTTGAAAGTGGGTTTGGGACATAGAGATGTAAATGCACACAGCTACACTCCATGATTGTATTTACCATGGTCTTTAGGTCAGACAAAAATCTGTCCAATGGGTACTGAGACAGAGATTTTCAATACTCTTAGAGCTTGCAAGTGATTTAATTGGCTGCATCTGAATTTTAGGACTCTGACTAAAGTAAACATTCTGTTGAATAATTTCTGTTGTTTTTAAGAGGATTTTCTACTTCAGTAATAGAGAGGATCTGTGTAGAAGAGAAGCCCAGACAATACTGAAACAAAGCAGAACTCAGGCTTAACTCTCACTTATTTAATACTCACAAACTCCTGTGTTGAGAGCCACAGCCCCACAGATTTTCATCAAGGCTTGGTTTCCAGATTTTGGAGTTTCTGGCTCAAGATTAAACTAAAAATCTAACTTTAAGTTTCTTTCTGAGTCAGTTCACATATGGAAGTAGCATTTCTCTTGCATCATTTTAGGAGTGGGAATTAGGCATTCCCTTTTTGCATCACGTGTCTATGCTAAGCAGACATTTCAAGAGTAACAATGCAAGGTGTTTCTTCATGACTTGCACACCAGGGATTTTCCAGAGACTTTTAGGAGCGAGATGGGAAGACAAACTCTCTACTAGTTCTTCGTCTGACATAAGCTGATGGAAATTTGGTGAAAACAGAGAATTTTGTGGATTTACATGAGGCTCCAGGCTTTGCATTAATGAAGAGGTGCCATTAAGCAGTTACATGTGGTCTCACCTGTACGAGCATTACTGCACATGAAGCCAGGAAAGCTCATCTATAAAAGCCAGAGTGGATGGCAAATCAAGTTAAGTGAAGACTGGGATCATCAGACATGCAGGAGAATGACAGCACAAACATGACTGATTTAATGGGAGGGGATACATTTAATTCAAAGTGACAGTGAGACAGGAAACCAAGCCAGGGGGCTGAATACTGAGGCATATGGACAAAAAGACCAAGGGAACAAAATTATGCTAGCCAGATCAGATTACCTGGAAGATGAATAGGTTTAGACACTTACAGCTTTCCAAAGACAAGTTGTCAGTGTCTTGAGACCTCAAATGCTATCAACTCACTACTCTGGGTAGAGACACACTGGAGCATTATGGAGCAGCTCAGGATGCAGAGGTGACCAGGTAGCACTAGGAATGATTTCAGCAGTGAACCTGCTGATATACAGACAACAGTACCTTCTGTGTGATTTTCCAACCCCATTAATAGCTTAATGGTTTCCTGCTCCTGTAATTCATCAGAAAGAAAGGGATTCCTGCAGGTCAGCTGTAAGAGGAAAGTCAAGTCTAGCCCTGGCCTGAATGTGTCCCATTTGTCTAAAAAAGTCTGACAGCGTGAGGTGCCTCACAGGCACAGAGAGGTGAAATGACTTGCCGAAGTTTCTTCCAGCATTTCAGAATAGAGTCTAGTGCATTAAATATGTCTAAACAGTCTAATTTCAGATTCGTCCCCACAGGCAAGCAAGAATATTCTTCAAGCATATGTGGCATAGTAAGATGCATGTCTTTACACTCCTCCCATGTGGCTACACTTATCCCAGGAAGAGGAAGCAGGCAGGATGGAATTACCTCAATACAGATTCGGAATTCAGGCTCTTTGAAGGCTACAGTGTCTTTGGATTCATTTGGTCTCAGAGGAGGAAAGAATTCCTGTTTACTGGGAATTGGAGGTCTCACACTGATGTGCTATTTTAGCAAGCTAAGTGAAGGCAAAGAGAGCAATAATACTCTGAAACACACTTCAGAAGACAAATGTGACACCCATCATCAAATCCACTTGCTCCTAGGTTTAGTAGTTCAGCAAGATTAATCCACTAAGGGGTAAGACCATGCTTCTAAATGAACAAGGACCATGCTTGATTCTTATGCCCTTCAGCACCCTTAGGCACAAAATGACTATTCCTTCCTCGTGACCCTTGAGACATCTGGGTGGAAGGCAGACAGAAACAGAGCAAACAGGTGGCAAAATTCAACATTGGACCCAAGGGCATTCAGCATGGGAGCTGAAGGCACTCCAGTGTCCAGAACCATCTTTCTCCTTCACTGATTTCTGTGCCTGCTGTGAAGCTGGTTCCAGTCCTTCCCCAGGAGACTGAGGACTCTCCACCTCCAAAATCTTTGGGGCAAAAAGGGCGTCACATACAGAAAACCATCAAGGTGGGGAAAATGAATATTTCTCATCACACTTAACGCTTGCCTAAAAAACCCCAAAGCTCATATAGAATTATAAAAGGTAGAGGAACATAAATCTGCTAGGTAGAAGTACACTGTGGAAGCATACTGTGGAAGTATGGAATTATACTAGGTGTTATTACTTACCTCATTGAAAGTGTGGAATTGACACTCCAGACCTTCATCAAGAAATGGTAATTGAGTCAAAATCAGAATGCGAGACCAGTGAGTTTCTATGAAGGGAAAATTTTAATTTCCTTCTTACAGTTGACATTTCATCTACAACTTGCTTGTGTTGGGTAATCTGAGCATTCTTGTTGACAAGCAGAAAGGCCCACATAACAGAATGCTTTATATTTTATCAGAACACACTTAATATGAGAGAAGATAATTTTCCTGAAGTTTTTCCCATAACTATCTCAGTGTAGCTTTTTTTATTCTCTTTTCACACACACACACACACGCACTTTCCATTCATTATCTCCATTTACTATGGCAAGGAGGGCTGACCTCATGTGCTTTTGATATTCCCAGAAAAGCAGAAAAAACTGCAGCATTCTCATCCCCCTCCCCACATATCTTCCAAAATCCTTGAACAGAATTAAAATATAATAGGTAGGCTGCAGAGCTCTCTGGCTTGCAGCATCAAAGTTCCAGGATAAACCAAGTATTTTTATGCCAGACAATGTTGAACCCTGTTTTAAATCAATATTTCAGCTTTAACTGCAGGCAGGAACTTGCTCCTTGAGTTGGTTATAAACATACAAAAGAGTTACTGTTAGTTTAGAAATGTGGGGAAAAGGAGATTCTTCTAATGGGCTGAACAACTTCATCTCAGGGACAATAGGGAAAGATCTTTTTTAGATATCTGCAGAATCACAGTCACCACAAAACAGTTGGAGTTGGAAGGGATCTCTGGACATCATCTGGCACAATCCCTCTGCTAAAGCCAGTTCACCTAGAGAAGGTTGCACAGGATCACATCCAGGCAGGTTTTGGGTATCTCAAGAGAAGGAGACTCCACAACCTCTGTGTGTGACCAGTTCCAATGCTAGGTTACCCTTGACACTTTTTCTTTATTCGTTGTGTGCAAGAGTTGATGCAGAGCTTGTGGTCTGGGAAGTCTTAGACCTCTTTTCCACTAAGGAATAACAGAAAGCTGCTCTATTCAGGATCTTCCAGCTATGAAACCTGTTGCTCAAAACAGGAAAAGGCTCTACATGTACCTCAGATGCTGAGGAGGGAATTGCATGGCCTTGAGAAATACATCTGGAAGAAGGAGCAGCAACAAGACAAAGCATGAACACATTTCAAGAGGATGCCTAATAAGAAGCTTAAGGTTGTGGAAAAAGGAATTATCTTCCAGGACTTGACTTCTTCCATCCAAGACGAAACAGAACCACAATACTACATTTGAAACACTACTTGCTTTCTGCTGCTAACAAATAAAGACGTAAAGAGCCAAACTTTGTCTCATGATCTTGGTGAAATAAGAGTTTGCTGAATTTAGCACCTGCAATTGTTTAGCTGATAAGTTGTCTGATGTCTGTGTTCTTGCAGATCTGGCTTCAGGTGTTTTAAGTTCTGGCCTCACATTGTCCACAAAATAGGAATCTTTGAGATCTGTTATGCTGGACACCAAGCAGCACCCTATCACCCTAGCAAGGGGTTTCAGTTAAGATACTCAGTACTGCAGACTTGAGAAAACCAAACCCAGGGAGCTTTGGTATCTTGACCACTATCTGATAGATATATTGCTTCCCAGAAGAAAAAGTAAGTGTAGGAAGAGCATGCACATATCTAATCTCTCAGAGGACACAATAAAGTGTGGGTCGAGAGCAGACAAGCCCTTTGCAGCCAGAAAATTCAGCTTATTTACACTGGAGGTCATGTTAATTGCTAGGCCAGATTTCAAATGCACCTTAAGGAAGGTATTTTTTTAATACTATGAAGTAATAATTAAAAAATCTTTACACAACCACTAGTAATTATCATTGCCATGCATTCTTTTGTAAGCTCAGATGACACATTACTGTGGGTAGTTCAAACTTTTAGCTGCAAAAAGGTCACAGTGAATCTCAGTTTCATACACTTGGCAGTATATTTTTGAGGATAATCTTCACATTTCTTACATATTGCATATGTCGTGGATGACTGTCTCAGAATTATTTTTTCCTAGTAGGTGGTAGATTGCTTCCTATGGGTTCCATATTCAACTATGGGAAATAAAATCTCTGAGGTAAAATAATCTGCTGTTTATCAGTTCCAGATCAGTAGGACTGCGAGCACTC
>WAAE01033717.1:0-16583 GCA_013400495.1 Nicator chloris | reverse complement strand
AAAGAAAGAGAAAAAAGAGAAGAGAGAGAGGAGGGAGAAGAGGGAGAGGAGGGAAAAAAGAACCAAAAAAAAGGAAAAAAAAAGAGAAAAAAAAACAAGAAAAAAAAAAAAAAGGAAAGAAAAGAGAAAAAGGAATAAAAGAGAAAACCCCTGAGATGACAGGATATACAACAGAAGGCCCAGGGACAATTCCAGTAAGCTGTGGGCAGTGACTCATACACAAAGGACACAAACAAATATTGTCAATAGCAGTCATGTCTCCTTTGGGGATATCATCACGCTGGACACCCATGGACTCAGACTAGTTGGTTCAATTTCTAGCAACTTTATCACTCAAATCCATCCATAAATTTACCAAGTTCTACCTTAAATAATTGTTTTATCTTTGTTGTTGGATGGAATGAGTTCTAGTTTCAGCAAAGCCTAAGCTAGCCTAAATCAACACTGATTTTGCCACTAGAGTCCACAAAGAAGCTGTAATGCACAACAACAGTGATCAAAAAAAGGAAGACAAGGATATATGGTTTCTCCAGGCATCTGAGCATTTCTCCCTTTTAAGCTCTGCCACCCATGGCTGTCCTCTTCACGAAAGATCCCCAACTACCCACAGATGAGCAGATATTCAAGGTAACGCCTAGTTTTGCTGGCTTCCTTACAAACAGAAAGTTTTCACTCTCCTCTCAGCATTTACACACATGCATGTCCTGACCTGCCACAAGGGAATATGCTGAAGTGTAAGGGCTGTTTTCAATCTACTTCTGGTACCTCTGCTCTTTGTAGTCATTTGCTGTAATCCCAAATCCTGAGACAGAGTTATAACCAAGCAGCAGGCACTTTAAAGGACCAGATTTTCAGGCTCAGCAATCAGACTGGTTATAATCCAAGGCAATGCTTCATGATACCTAATCACATATTCTGCAGCTGCTACAGTATAACAGCTGCAATGTCCCCTTGCCTTCACTCTTGGACAGTCTCAGTGTATATATTCTTTTCAGCGAAGAATCATCTCAAAGCACATATGTCCCACTAGAGCACCAAAAAAACATTCATATGAAGGCTCATGCCACTACACAAATCTGCAGGCTTAAAACAAGCATGATACTTCTACCTAATTCTGCTATTTTCTCTTTAAGTAATTATCAAGCCATGATCTCTACTTATCTGAAAAGTACTTAAATTTTATTCATAATGCTGTTGGAGATGCAGAACAATTTCACAAATAAATATTTTTCTTTTAGCAGAGAACATGAACTAGTTAAATCAGCAAACCACGTGTTTAAATGTGTTAATAACAGACCTGTTTGTTTTCCACTAAACTGGCCTCAAATTTGACATTTAATTGGAATGAAACTGAGGCTGTTTCTCTTAACCTAAGCTTTTCTCCTTAGAGGAGAAAAGCCCTCACAGCAGCCTTTTATCCTTTCATCATAATGCAAAGCCTTCCAGAGGAAAAACCATGTGTGGAAGGCTGGGGCTGCACGCTGGGGTGAGGCAACACAGCAATCCACAGGATTCACACAAGCTTTGAACTCAAGCCAAAGTCATCAAGAGCTTTCTGTTAGAACAAATCAATTACAACCAAATCTTGTTATTAATATACCTTGTCCACAGTATTTCTGAGCAGAAGGAATGTAGTGACATCTCAAAAACCATGACTTATAACAGAAGCACTGACATATCCTAAATTGTTTGAAGACACAGGTAGCACTGTGATAGCTAAATGAGCTTTGAAGAACTGTTATAGTAGTTTAGGAACAAGGGTACAGAATAGTGGTAGAGTTAATAATGCTACACAAAAAAAGTTGTCCAGACAATACAGTTTTTCTGAAGATCACAGATGACCCCAAATAAAAGAGATCAAAAGGCCTGAGCTTTGGAAACAGACTGAAAGCAGTCTCGGAGTCCAGTCTGCTTCAAACTGTCAACATTTTCTACATAACAGGGAAATGGCCCAGCACTGAAGAAACTGTAAACAAAAACATATCTTAATAATCCAAGATGGGTTTCTATTGCTAGTGTGCTGTGCTCGTAGTTCAAGCAGATTTATTGAAATGTTTGCCACTGTAAAACAGGAGATTTCACACACGTTGCTCAGAGTAGGCAATTATGAAGGCTACACAGGCTTTAAGAGAGAAAAATGCTCTCACCCTTTGGTATGGCAGGCAAGATTAATAAGACTCTTCCCCATGTTGTGAAGTAAACATCTGGACTTTTTCTTGTCCATGCTGTATTTCTTCCTTGCTGAAAGTAAAATACCCCACGATCCCACCAGCTGAAAACTATAACCAGCTGCTTGTGCAATCAGAAGGTGCTACTTCCTCTGAAGCAGCAATTTACCTTTCTTCCAATTTAGCCACTGTTTGATGATGATAATGAGTGATAATTTATTTTAAACACGGAAAAAAATCACCAAAATGCAACACTAGTAAATCACACCAAACGGAACATAAGAATACTGATTTCCCACATGATCTTAGGAAAAAACCTAGATTTTTATCTTAGTGCTTTAAGCCTCTCCATTAAAAAAAAAAAAAAAAAAAAAAATTGATGCAGGTAATCACAATGACTCTAGCCAAGCTTAGGGCTGTCACAGCTCAGCCATGGATCAGTGAAAATGAACAATGACAAAAGCCTGACTCTTCTCATATGTGCCCCGAGACAGGACAAAAGAAACTCACACAAACTGGAATACAGGAAATGATGTTTAAGGTAAGAAAAAATGCATTTCACTGCAAGGATGGTCAAGCACTGGCACAGGTTGCCCGGAGAGGTTGTGGAGTCCCTGTCCTTTGATATACCCAAACAGGATAAATTACTGAGCAACCAGTTCCAGGCTGCCCTGCTTAAGCATGGGTTTGGACTAGACAATCTGCAGAAGCCCCTTCCAACCTCAACCATTCTGTGATTTGACTGGAATTTACTGGGATCACTGATTACTTTACTATGTGTGCCATGACCTCAGCCTTCCTGCTAGCCTAAACAATGAAGCCAATAACCAAGCCTATTGGCTTAACTCTGACTTAAAAACACCTTCATGCTCTTAACTGGGCCAGAACTGTAAATACAGCTGTGTTACATGAGGAAAATGCAAAAAATGTGGCTCAAACATCTAGCAATGTTAGAAGAAAATAAATACATAATCATTATGGCAAAAAGACTTCTTGTATCATCAAATTATACAAGTAATTATCAAGATAAGAAGAAAGAGCAGGAAATCAATATCCTAATCAGGTCTGGGAAATACTTCCATCAGTTGTGACAGTGATATTTAACAAGAAGTTGATACTACACCTAGAATTACAGCACGGCATTTTGGCTTACATCCCACACTAAATTAATTTCTAAAGGTTTGCAGATATGCTCAGCAGAAACCCATGCCAAATTCATAAGCAATTGCCTCTCACGCACTTTATTTTTGACTAATACAAAATAATCATTTCATGACCCCTCAAAAAATTTAAATATTCTCCCAAGCCAATTTTCCACTGAATAGTCAAAAGAACAAATATTTTTCAACATCTGAACCATAAGCAAAAAACCTAAGAACATGAATGTGTATCAGAAGTTTAGCCTTGGAATTCTTGCATACAAAATGAAGACTTTTTTTCCTACTTAATAGGATAATGATACTGAGGGGGAAAAATCCTGAAATAAATTAATAAATACCAATAAGAGCTTTGTGATGCATTCAGTAAATAAAAAAGACAGTTTCTATTGTGGTGTAAATGAAGAGTTTCTCCACTAAACTAACTATCCATTAAACCCAGTTAACAGCAATTTACAAGCTGAGTGATAAATGACTATTGACCTCTGTCAAGAAGAAATCACAGAGCAGTTTAATAAGCTGAAACATTATTGGCATTCAATACAATTTGGCACAAATTCTGGGTTTTCTTCTTCGAAAATCACAACTCTGAGCCATGGAGAACATCAGCAAAAAGAAGCCAGAATATAATTTCATTCTTCCTTTGGAATAAAAGAAGTCATGTGACAGCAGTTTTATTTGTTGCATGTAGGATAAAGACAATCAGGTGATATTTCCCTTAACTCCAGAAGTGTGGATGCAATAGATCCACAATTTCCTTTCTCAAACATTTCATTCTCAAACATTTCAGTGCTGAAACATTCCAATCTCTTCCCAATATTTACATCTGATCCAGACCAAAAAAACCCAACTACCATAAATGAGAAATTCATGCTGCATTCAGAACATGCTGCATACCTCCTGCAATTTCACTGGACGCAGCACTCTTTTGACATGTTTCACAGGCCTAAAAATATTTTTAAAAATGGGCCAAGGGGAATCTCATGCAGTTCAACATGACCAAGTTCTAGATTATGCACTTGGGATGGAGCACCTCTCCATCCCAATAGCTTCCTATTAGGAAAGGCTAAGGGAATTGGGTTTGTTCAGCCTGGAAAGCAAAGACTTCCAGGTGACCTAAATGCAGCCTTCCAGTACCTGAAGGCAGCCCACATGAAAGATGGAGTGAGATTATTTACAAGAGCAAGGAGTGACAGGAGAAGGTGCAATGGCTTTAAACAGAAAGCGAGGTTTAGGCTGGAAATCAGGTAAAAATTCTTGACTGTGAGAGTGGCGAGGCCCCAGAAGAAGTTGCCCAGAGAAGTTGTCAATGTCCTATCCCTGCAAGTGTTTCAGCTGGATGGAGCTCTGAGCTACCTGGTCTAGTAAAATTTGTCCCTGTCCATGGCAGGAGCATTGGTGCTAGATTATCTTTAAGAGCCCTTCCAACAAAAAACATTCCATCATTCTGTGATACAAGGAAGACCAGACCATTTGCCTCTGTATCAACAGTACAACATACTTTCAGTACTCCTTGTGTTTGGACCTAACCTCACTATTTGTCTGCTAATGGAAACCTAACAGGCTCTAGGCTTGAAGACACTGATTAGTAACATTAACTTACAAAAACGGCTTCTCCAAGACTTTTACCCTTTCCAATAATCCCATCAGCTTCAACACATCCTATGTGCTTGCTCTGCCTCATAAAGCTCTGTGGCATCCCAACTGACATTCAAATGTGAGAGTTTTAATTTTCTGTTGTATCTTGACACATTTGGAAAGACATTTAACATTTCCACTACATGGGAAAAGACTCTTGCATGGTTGATCAAATATATCACAATAAATACACCAACCTGCCTTTCCCTCTCTCTGTTCCATTGGCACTTCATCTGCTGTTCAAAAAAAATAATTTGGAAAATCCCAAATACCTGATCTGTTATAGTGGAAGTTTAATTAGACCTAAAATTAATTGGAAAGTGTCAGCAATATCTTTTCTGAAGAACACTTAGGTATACTCCATTTAATAATAACATGACATGAAGAAGTAATGAAATTATGACCGTGGGAGTAAAAATTGTTTTAAAAGAAAGACTATTACTCATACTAAATGCCACATGTTTAAGTGACTGGCATTGCATTAATAATTATAGTAGTTATCACTCTTCATTGAAGAGAAAAGATATTCAGATTACTAGCCCTATTTAACATAGCAAAAAGAAAGACAGATTTAACAAATGTTATCATGGAGCTGGGGTAGTCATCTGCCATCCTCTATTCCCTTCATTAGTAACCAACTTGTCTTGAAGTAACTAAAAATATGGCTAAGTAAATTGTTATTCATACTAACACACTTTATTGATAAAAGTCCAGATAGATATAAACAGAGAGAGTTTAAGAGAAATGCATTTTTTCATCTCTTTTTGTTCTTCTTACCTTATTCTGTTCTGCTCCAAATATCACAGACATTAAGAAAAATTAAATGTTTATTGTAGTTTCCATTGTTTTATGACAAGTAGAGTTTCCATGCAGAAGAGATGGACATAAAAAACCCCTGCTGTTTCAAGTTCTATTTACTATCACTGACAGATAAGCTAAAAGTGCCTTTACCTTGGCAGACTTCTTCAAATAATCATTTACCACGATTAACTTGGCTTCCTTGGGATTTGAAGATCTCTCTAGTGGTTTTCCCACTTGCCCAATAGACTGTTTGGTACTCTTCAAATGCCAGAATCTCATGACCAAAAGAATCACTGCCTTGGATATATCCTGAAACTATACAGAGAGCAAAACACCCATTTCTACTAAGAAAATTAATACAAATCTACTGCAAAAGAAAAAGTATTGATTGTAGGCAATGCAATCTTGTATTCATTGGTGCAAGATCAGATTCCTCCAAAAAGAGTGCTAGTTTATAATCATACTAGAAATGCTATGAAGCAGATTCTGTCTAGCACTCCTAGAAGATTGGCCTGGAACTGCTTGTTACTCTTGTTGTTTCTGGGATTGCCGGAAGGAAGAGCAGAGGTACTGCATTTGGCCCTTTCAACCACACACACATTTTCCAATGAGCCTTTATGCTCTTTTCTCACCACAGCTACTGCTGCTTCTCCTTCTCTGAAGAAGTCTCCTTAAAACAGAAAACCACCATGAGGTTCATTTTGCTCCAAAAAGCCCCCCATGATGTATATTCTGAAGAGTCAGTTCAAAAAGATCCTTATGTGGGTCATTGCTCACCTCCCTCTCTACTGTAGGTCCAATTGGATTCAATATCCAGATTTACCCAGCCAATTATTAATTTCTAAGGCAGCCAAATCAGCCAACAAATCAGGACATAAAGGTCATGTTTCAAACCCCTAGGCAGAAGACCACAAGCTGAATTATCACACTACCCATTTCTGCACAGCTGTCAAAATAATCCTGGCACTGCTCAAACTCTGGGCTCATTTGAGAAATCCATATATCCGGTCATATAGTTATCAGGGGGTGCTTGATATATTCAGGGTTTCTTTCCACCCCTCCCCTTTTGATCGAATTATTTCCAGCTTTGATCATTCAAAAACCTTGTTAACCTTAAATACTCAAGACATGTGCTTTCATTAGTTTAGCATTTACTTCTCCCTTTAGCAGAATTGCTCTGAAAGGAATTTTTCTGCAGGACTGTGAGTATCGGGGAAACATGCTGTTGTATCTCTCCAACGAAAACCTTTCAGCTACATCAAGAATGTACCACTCCTGGTAAAACATCTGCTGGAGACAGTTAACCTTCACAGTGCTTTGAGCACAAATATTAATAACAAAATGAGCTGACATGGTGGACATGTGTGTCTACTGATGTTCCTGTACAAGAGGTGTTCACCTCAGACTCTGTCCATCTTCAGTAGTCCATCAAACAGATCACTGAACTGAGTTAACTCATATTGCAACTCATACTACAGTGACTGAGAAACAGCACTTGGTATAGCAAACATAAGGACTGGGAAAATTTCTGTTAATAATAATAAAAAATTAAAATACTTAAGGATTAGGATTTTTTTTTTAGTAGCTATTCCTTCACGTAACGCAGCTTTTATGTCATACTTTTGTAAAAGGCTCCTTGCACAGGGAACACATAGCAGTACATTCCTCTTGTAACAAATTGCCAGCAAGTTGTACAAACCCTTTCTCCTCAAAAGCTTACTTACCTGCAAGCAGTAACTACTCTTACAAAGAACAGTTCTGGTCTAAATTTCTGACTCAATCAGAACTTTCTCACCTTGGTGAAAAATTACCATTTATTTGAAATGGGATTTCTCCTGCTTTGAGTTTTAAAGTGAAACAGTCATTCAACCTTTGGAAAAGGGAGTTAGACTGATGAGCTTCACCAATGAAGCCAAGTCAAATCTGTGTAAAAGACTTCATACCAATTGTAAAGAGAGAGCACATAGGCTGGAGTTCCTAGTTTTCCCATTAACTCCCTCACTGTAGGTCTACAAAGTTCTCTAGAAGAGGAGAAAGACTCACATAGGTCTGCAAGCTGCCAACACATCAGCCAGGTGGGACTCGACAGCAGAATCCCACACCACTGGCACTAGATAACTCAGCCCCCGCAGCACGGCTGCCATTCCCAGGGCAGGGACGAGCCCACGCACTTGGACAACAGCTCAGTGACACCTGGACAACACTAACGCAAACAGCGTAAAGAACACGCATCATGGCACAAACTACAGGAGCATACAAGAATAAATTCTGAGTAGGCATCCCAAATAGCAAAGGAGCCTTTTAAAGCGTGTTTTTTGGTTGCGGTGGGATTTTTTCCCAGTGGTGTCTGTAAGGATAACACTTACTTCTTTAAGAGGAAAAGCCCCTCCCTTGCCTGCATGCAGTCATACTCCATTCATTCAGAATAGCTGCTGTAACAGCGACGGTAACTGTTGCCATTTCACTTATTGAAACTTCTGTCATTCTCCTCCACTGAGAAGACTTTAAATTGATAACATATATCTTATATATACAAAGAAATTCTGTTCCCTTCCTGATGGCAATTGGGCTATTTTTGTTAAAATTCACTTATTAATTTAGCAGAACAAAGCTCACCTTAGTAAGTTATGCACATTAATAGCAGTCTATTATCCATGTCGCCTTCTTATGAATCAATTAAGTTTAATGTCCAAACTTCAAAATGAGCAGAAGAGACGTATTTCTGCATAATGAACTCTGAGAAAAAGTCAACAGGTGTTCATAAAGTCTCACTACATCTATCCACACTGGCTTTTAATGAAATATATTCATGTTTATATAAGAAATCTCATCTATGTTGTCATAAAGTATTTGCCTCTACTTGAGCCTGAGATTTAATGAACTCATCAAGACCACCAACCATACCAGGTTTTAGGTTCTTTTTCAAATGTTTTGCACATCTCTAACCTCTATTGAAATTCTTAGCCCAGATTTCCACTTTTCCTTTCCCAGGACAACTATTATTCCGAAATTAATGAACCTTCTCCTGACAGCCACGCAGAAGTTGTCTGAAGTGCGCATGGCTCAGGCGTCCTGGTACACGTTCCAGGCAGCCTGAGCCCACAACACGTTCTTCTCTGACCCAAGCAACCTGTTGGTTTTGTTTGGGTGTTTGACATCCAAGCGTGGTTTGCCCTTTAATGTTGCTACTGTAAAAAGTCTTCCAGAGAGTTCTAAATTCTGCCTGCTTTCGTCTTGGTTCCCCAGAAAGCCTTAAATGCCTAACCAGAGACAGTCACTTCAACAAAAATAATGGACTTCTCAGTTTGAGCAACACACTAAAACTAAATGTTAAAAGAGATCAGCCCATAATGGACATTTTTCTGGGTTTTTTTTTGCTGTTTAGTTTTTTTTGTTGGTTTTTTGTTGTTTTTTTTTTCTCTCAACATCAAAATATTAAAACCTATCATATATATATATTTGGTGACATTTCTACTGAATATGACATTTCAGAATTAGTTGCTGATTCAAAAAATTAAAAATGCTGCCCCTTCCCATTATTTCTCCTTCCCAAGAGCTATATTATCCAACAATAGCAACACAAAATTTATGAATACATTCTATCTCCTCTAAGCTGCTCCATAAGTTTGGACAAATTTATTACTAAGCAAGTAATAAATATTACCCAACATTTCAGCTGCCTTTCATGCATTTGAATGCATTTCCACATATAAAAGACACTCACTACTGGAAAACATCACACCCCTGATTCAGAAAAGCATCTAAGAGCATTAAAAAGGCGTTTTCCTGCATAAGCACTAATAACAAAAGGCACAACATCAGAAGGCATGACAAATTTGGAAGAAGAAACAGTTGAACAAAAATAAAATATATGGGAGATATACTCTGGTTGATGTCAAAGTTTTGGAGGGTATTTCAGAAGGCTTCTGTTATTATTTTCAAGTTTTTCAGAACCTATTTTCATATCTTATTGAAGGTAAAAATCTCGCTACCATTTTCCATGAGAAGATAGATCTCTCAATAAAGATGAAGTATTTTTGGCACAGGCACAGACTATAAATGTTTCTATTTTCCCTGCACTTATTTAGATCCCTCACTGGATTATTTATAAACTAGTGCAAGTCTTTCACATGGAGTCTAGATACAGAGGTACAAATTGGCTGGCATCTTCTCTTATATCAAACAGGCCTGTAAATCTTTATTTGTGTGATAGAAATCATAAATGATGACTCCAAATTTGATGTGGCCAAAACAGTAGGATGCTGCATCACCTTAGTCACCTTTCAGACTCATAAAAAAGCCTGAAGCTTCTTTGTGACTTTCTAGTCACCATGGAGCAGGAATTCATGACTGCACATAGAGACTGCAGAGCAAAAATGTTCCAACCTCCCAGCCAACTCTTCCTGGTGAACCACTGCTCTCTTCAACATCACTATTTTTACACAGTTATTTAAATATGAACACAAATAACTTCAGTCTCCATTACCTGACTCCACACTTCTCTTAGCTCACAACGCTTCTCTCATAGGAGTCGTAGGGAGCTACTTTTGTCACTTTGTGCTTTCAGCAGCCACACACAACGGCACAGAGTAAGAATGCATTAAAAAAAATTAAGATAACACAAAACCCTAACCTATAATTTGAGACCACTCTCATTCTACAATCCACTGGCAAATGCACATTTCTCAAATTTATGACTAGAAACATATAATCTCCTAATTATTAACAACTTCTACCATTTTTAAAACTCTGAGAAAGTACTACTGCAATTAAGAACAACACATAAAACAAGCGTGGATGGGAATGAAGCATCGATTTTCTCATCCAAGACAATTATTTGTTGTTCTACAACTGTCCAGCTACTGAATTGCAACTTGAACTTGAAATCCTAAAGCATGTTGGCAACTCCACAGAATTTCAAAAGATGCAAGGAGACAGGAGCAAAATAAGTCTTGGTGTTTCATACTTATGGCTTCAGCTCAGTATCATCAGAATCTGTTCTGGCTAAACTAAGGCACTTAATTAAAATTAAACTAAACCTAAACTAAATTCTTCCATTCCAATTTAATCCTACCATATTTTGCTCTCCTTAATATGGGCAATGGAAAAGCTCAGCCTTTTTTTTGTAGCAGCCTATTTGAAGTCCTCTGTCTTTCTACATTATCCTGATCCCCAAGACAAACAACCTTAGGTTGTACTCTTTCCAAGAAGCGTCTCACTACTTTGGTGATCTGGACAGCATCCACTAGTGCACATCTTTCCATCTTGCCTCCATAATAAAAACAGACATGCTTAAAAGAACAAAGGTAATGAAGAAAAGGTATTTATGCATTCCTAGAAGACTTGATCACAGTATTACATTCTTACTTTGTTTCCATCTTTCCCCAAACGTATTGTTATCGTCATCAATTCGGAGCAGTTTAGGCACACTAGAGAATTTGATCAAGATAATCGATGAAAAAGCTAATGCTCAACAGGAATTTAGGCAATGATCAAATGATTTATGCAGAAGATGCAATGAGCCTCCCTACCCATTGACACAAATGAACTGGGGAAGAAAAGCAGCATCACTAAACTATTCCTGTTCCTGGATGACAGCCACCAAGTCCTTGTGAGGTGGAACTTTGCTGTTAGCCCCGAAGAGCCTCTCAGAAGGGGTTCACCAGGAGGAGGAGGGCACTAATGCACTGGCAAAGCTCAAGGGACAGAGCTTTGTGTAATCTCAGGAGGGAGGAATACTGTGGTGTGTTTACAGCCCATGGTAATACAAACAGGTACTTTTTATTCTTCTCTTGTTTTTTCTTGTTTGTCTGTCAGCTATTGTTGAAATGAAGTCATCATATTTATACAGCTGTTCAACTTCAATTCAACACACAGTTTTTGTGCCTACTAAGACAACCTTACTTCACAGAAAAACAACAAAACCTTGTAAACCACAACACAAAAGCCACATAGGTTCTATAGTGTTGTTTTCAAGTACTAGAATTTCACAATTTTATTAAAGTATTATCTTTCATGATATCAGTCTAGCTGAGTATTTAGTTTTAATCTTAGTCCTTAAGCTACAATCTTTTGAAGTTAATGGACTTATATTTTTTGTAAGAGTACATAACCAGAAAAATAAGAATTTTTTTTTTTCTTTTAACGTGTTAATCAGTTAAAGGGTTAATCATGTTGATGCTTATTTGGTCAAATCCGGGCTTACTCATCCACTGAAGTAAATGAGATAGTTCATGTGTCTTGACGTTAATGTTTACCTTGCCTGACTCCTGACTAAACAAAATATTACTTTGGACCCAGAATTAAACATAAGCTCTGCAACAGCCAAACCTTGGAAGTTTGTATGCCCTCAGGTCAAAATCATGAAACAGAAATTTCTCTAAGTCAGATCTTACAGTGAGCATAAAGATTTAAAAATGTAATAATTCTCACTTTACTTGGGAACAAACTTAATTAAAGAAATACATCAGTATGAGGTTAATGTACCACATAATCATCCACCAGCCAGTAAAGCAGCCAACCTGGTTCTCACAACACATCTTATTTGCTAGGAACGATAATACAAATAGGAAACAAGTGATGCTGAGCAGCTACACATTGCATGAACAGGTTAGGGTCCCACTGGCAAGAACTGTTGCTTTGAAATTTAAATCAAGATTTTTTTCATATTTATGACATTTACAATGACACATAGACAAGCAATCTCTTTCTAGTGAACCAGGAGAGTTTTCTCTGAAATGGGTGAAGTCATTAACTGCAGTTAAGAAAATAAGTGTTGGCTTCCAGCTTCTGGAAAAACAAAGCTGCAATAGGGAGCTGTTCTTCAGAAGCAGTTTTTCCATGACAGTTTATTTGTTCTGGCAGTATTTGGAGGGCAGCTCTTGGTCTTTGACAGAAAGTCTGCATTTGTACTCTACTCTGCTGAACACTATGCAGTAAACTGTCCATACAGACCAGTATACACATTAGTGAATCTGTTCCTTTCATGTGTTTGATCACTTTGAAAGTCACAAGAATATTTTCACCTCCCACAGAGGTAGAATAGATATAATCTAATGAAAGGGAAACCCTTTTATCACAAAATAATACACAGTATTCCCAAATGAAAGCAATTCCCAGTCCACACTGGGATCCTTGCTTTTGGTTACACCAGATACTGAATCCATTGCAAAGTTTTCAAGGAAATATAAGGACATGAAAAACTAGTAACTACTTACCAATATGTCTATTCCATGCAATGCAGTTTGGTGAACAAACTGTGGAGGCAGCAACAACCCTCACTAACTGAATACTATCACCCAGCACTAAAATCTTGTGTCTTAAATATACACATAGGATGGTGTTACTGCTAAATGTGGAATTTTAGTATTCCCTAATTCAGGTCGCTAATTATACAATTTTAATGGGTGCCTTTTACTGTAATTTCTATATGTAAGGGCTATATATTGTGAGTATACACAATATAAAACAGATCCACAAGGAAGTATGCATCCATTATCTACAACAACAAAAAGATCTTCTGAAGATCTTGGTATTTCTGCTCCCCAGGCAGACAGACATAGGAAATTATATAAAAGCTGCAATTGTATAATCTACTAGCCCACTCAACACAGAGGGCCACATTCATTTCCTCAAAATGAACAGGGGTACACAGCAGTGCAAAGGAGACATTTAATAAGAGGGCAATAGGCAAAGCAGTTCCAATAGTTTCTTTTATCAAAAATTAAAGCAGGAGATCTAGAATTTACAGTTAGGCAGTTGTTCCAGCTTCATAAAATAAAAAGAAACTAAACTGAGCAGCAATGCTGCATAAGCACATTGTGCCTTCCACTTGAACATCACTTCAGCACTGCTGAGCAGGTGTGTGCCTACTGCAGCCTCCTCTCAGGCTTCCTGCTGAGCCCCTGCTTTACTTTTCCTTTGAACAGAGACTATTTACATACCTTTTAGAATTAAAATGTGCAGTCATCCATTTTGACTGTGACTGCCATTCTTTCATATGGAAAAACAGCTTTTATGGTTGCTGGTGTTTTGGTCTGTGTCTTACTCTGTCACCAAAAAAGGCCTGAAAAACAAAACCAAGGCTGCATCTGCATGGACCTCCACAGGTCTACCCTGGTAGCTGTCCATGGCAGCTCTGTCACTCCTGCTCTCATTGCCCCACATGGCAGAGGACAAACAGACCTGTGATCCTCCTGTGTGCAATCCACCACAAAAACACAAGCCTGCTGTTCACTACAAGAATTTCTCTCCTGATTCTGAACAAATCCAAGCCTTATGTAAACCCTCCCATACGATGTAGCCATCCCAGCCTCTGCTCCCTGGCTTGGAAATGCAGGAAGTGGGGAGTGCCGAGGGGAATGGAAATCACTAATGTTGAAGTAACAGATTTAGAGGTCTGCCTCAACAGGGTTCATGCAGCCACAGCACATCCCAAGTGAATTCAATGGCTCTCTTGTGCATTTGAGGGGCACGGCAAACAAGGAGGGAATTCAGCATGAATGTGAAGAGTGAAAAAACATCATTTGGTGGTTATGTGATGTTATAAATTTCAATAAAGTATGCTGGCAGCTGTCACAGTTCTTCCACATTAACATTAAGAAGACAGGCTAGAATGGAATAAAGATGATTTTACTGACTTGATGAAAAAAGAACATCCAAGCTCTCTAAAATATGCTAGACTTTGATGAGGTCACAAACTTGACACTGAATTGCATTAGGAACTCATTACTCTCCCTACTAGGGCTATGCTATGCAATCCAAAACACATATAAGTCAAATCCTTGCAGACATATGGCAACAACAGTCTGCACATTTATGGAATCTACAGCTGGAAGACACTACACCAGGACTGGAAAAAGAAAAGTACTGAACACAAGCAATGAGTGTATCAGAAGTAGCTGAGTAAATAAGAGTCAGTTCAACCTGATTTCACTCAAATACTTTAATTTCAAGAAAACCATGTCATACTGAAAGCAAGTGTACTTCAGACATCTCAGACAGTCAGGACCAGAACTGATAGTTCAAGGCATGCAACAGTGGCTTCCTAGAATATCTTGTGAGGGTCAGAACACCTTACAATCACAAGTGACCTTTACAGAAATCACAGAGAAATTTCTCCAATTTAGCTAAACCGATTTGGAAAATAATTTATTTACATCAGAGACAGCCTCTAGAACATTCTGTTAAGTGTGGGAAAATGGGTTTGGAAGCCAAACTAAGCTAAATGAGTACTGGGCACTCTTTAACTGATAGAAAGTAGAAAATAGCCCGAAGAAAAATAGTGCGTTCCAAAATGCAACAAATTCATGAAATAAGGATGATGATGATTCATATGCTTGAATTTAAAAAAAAAAGTTACGAAAAATCGAATTTAGTGGAAAAGTAGAACTGTCTCTGACTGTGCATATCCAGGCAGTTTTCCTTTCCACACAATTATCAATAAGGCATTCTAAAGTGAATGTCTGATGAAAGGTGTCATAAAATCATCTTTCACACATACCAGTTTTTATATGGTTGGTTGTTCCATTTCTTCCTGTTGGTTCCAAAATAATTCAAATTTTCATGAAGCAGTCTGATTATGAACACGGACAAAGCAGTTTATCAAGACTGTCTGACACTTTAATTGCCATTGCTTATAATTCAGGAAAAGGGGTATTACAAATTTCCAAGCTTCGTTTTTAATTTTTACTGTTCTTCCTCCCCCTGGGTCTTCATCTTAATTGAAGGGACACATAAGTCTCCTAAACTTAGTAATAAAAATGATGAAAACTTATCCTAGAAGTAGAGTCCTTTTTTGTGTGTGTGTGGTAAACTTACAATGTGGCAATAAGAAATGTTTTGGTTCTTTTATATACAGTGTTTAGGATTTACAATGTCTTTTTATATTCACAGCAACACCGAAGAGGTGGTTTGCTTCCTCGTTCACTTGACATGCCTCTCTAATTCTGATACTGTGTAAAGAAGTCATGCTTGTAACTAATCTAGAGCTGGAAGTCCTTTGCTTGGATGCAGGACTCACTTCATTTTCAAGAGGAACTTCAGAGTGAACTGTTTCTGCTATGTATTAGTGCCACAAA
Organism: Nicator chloris; assembly: GCA_013400495.1. Lineage (NCBI taxonomy): Eukaryota > Metazoa > Chordata > Aves > Passeriformes > Pycnonotidae > Nicator > Nicator chloris. Next base: position 740 of record WAAE01033717.1, on the reverse strand, counting down.
AAGTAGAATCATCATCCTTAGTATCAATGTACTTTCAACAACAGCTCTAAAATAGGTTGTGAGATGGAGAAAAAGCCTTCATTTGAGTATATCAGCTCAAAATGTATAAGACAGTCCCTTTAGGATAATTTTATTCAAGGCCATTTTGTAAAAACTAATGAGTTTGAAATTAAAAATAAAACTCTATGCCACTTAGTGATTTTCCTGAATTTCAAATATTAAACATTTATCTTATTAGCCTCTCTTCTTCCTATATGACCTATTTTTTACTTTCCTGTGAACTGAAATAAAAAACAACTCAGTGTTCAGTCTTCTTGAAATTCACCATTTAAATAATATTCTTTATATTGTTACATACAGGTACACACTCAGTTTGCCTAACACAGTTACAACTAAATGCCACATATGTTATATATTTAAGTCCAAAATCTCTTACCTAAAAAGCTACAGATACTGCACAAGAGGCACCACAATTAACAGAGAGTTATTTAGGAGAGCATCAGGATTGTGAGGTATGGACTCCCCAGGAAATAAATCGCAAATGCATGTACAGGATCCCATTCTAAAGCTTACAGAGATACACAGAAGTTTTGCCTTTCAGACAAATCTTCAGAGAGATTCATGGTCAAAGTCAGAGATTTAATATATTGCCTTTCAAAAGTAGAAAACCAACTGTGTAATTAAACCTAAGACTGTAGCTTTGTACAAATGATCATTGAGGCTTCTCCCTGCCCTTCTCC
>WAAE01033713.1:0-11968 GCA_013400495.1 Nicator chloris | reverse complement strand
TTATTTATTATTATTATTATCACTACTAGTAGTATCAATGCTAGTACTACATTTTTGTTTCAATTATTAAACTGTCCTTATCTCAAAAAATTAACTTTACTTTTTTTCTGACTCTCCTCCTCATTCTGCTGGGGAGAGTAAGTCACAGCATGGTACTTGGCTGCCTGCTGAGGTTAAGCCACAACAGTCCTACCTGCTCTGCCCTCATTTTATATCCTGGACAAGACATTCTGTGATATAGAATAACCCTTTGGACAGTTTGGGCCAGCTGCCCTGGCTATTCACTGTCAGAGCGTGGGAAATTAAAAAGTCCTCAATTTAGAGTAAGGACTACACAGCAACAACCTCAACACTAGTGTGTTATTAATCCAAAAAACGGAACTGTTACAGCTATTAAGAAGAAAATTAACTCTATCCTTGCCAAAAAACAGGAAAATAAGCTGTAAAGTTTGCAGAATAATCAAATGAAAAAAATAGTAAAAGAAAGTTGAAGAAAACTAAGGTTCAAAAAAAAAATTTGCCTCCCAAAATTCATGTATCAGCTCATCATCATTTTTTTGATGCTATTTGCAGACAAATCTCTATCATCTTCATAAGATCATAATTAAAAGATAATATGTTAATAGTATTGATATAATATCAGATTTTTATGGTGTTCAGTTTCCATGGAGAACAGAGAGGTACAGTTTCAGGTGATGAAACCAGGATGAGACTGTGTTTGCCTTTCCAGATTAAATAGTTGTCTTCAAAACATGAAACTGTCCATTGAAATGCAAAGCACACCTACAAGAAGTCAGACACCACATTGAGGTCTAGCACTAAGGACTCCCAAAAGCCTCTGGCCACAAATAAGCACTACTAAGTACTGACTAATTCTAGATGGAAGTAGGCAAACATAACCTATAAACAGAGTAACTGCAAGCAGGTCCCAGCTAAAGGTGGGAGTTAATTAGAACGTTTCTAAAGTCTGACGAGCATAATACACTTATCTTTAAAAAGTTGAAATTCAAGGACTTTTAGGCATTTTATAATTTAGCCACTGAATTTCTCCATCAAATATTGTTTTGAATAGGCTAAAGAAATGTTTTGTCTCAGATTCAGGAAACTGAGCAGGATAAAATTTTAATACCTTGGAAGGAGAGTCATTATGCTTCATATTTATCAGTCTTAATTAATCTTCAATTAATTTGGCCCAGATCACAGATAACACATATGCTTTCCACAGATACAAACATAACACACTGATAATACCTATGTTCTTTACAGATAAGTCAATGCGGTTCAAGATCAGAAAATTATATGCATAGCAAAAAAAAAAAAAAAAAAAATTATTTATCTATTCTAAATTAATACTTAGTGAAATCACTTAAAGAGAAAACACCTCAAGCCTATTTTGAGGAATTTACAAACCAATTGTGGTACCATTTCTGAAAGTGCAATATCTGAGCCTTTCCTAGGTCATGGAATCAAACCCGAATATACAGCCTTTGGAAAAAGTGGGAGGTTTTGTTTTGTTTTTTTGTTTGTTTTGTTTTGTTTTGTTTAATTTTTTCTGCTTCTTGGAAGCAAACTTACATAAACATCCAAACAAAGTTACCTGCTTGATTCCTAAACGCAATTGGCATTAGAAATTTCCTAAGACAAATTCTCCTTAGGAGAATTCTGGATCAGAGATGTTTCAGAGACTCCTTGCAGAGCAATGTGAACTACATAAAAAATATAAGCTATTCCATGTTATTTCATATAATTCCAAAGAAAAATTTTAATTAGCAGTATTTTTGTCTGCAAAAATATCTTGATTAATCTTCGTACATGTACATGTGCGTGAGCATTTGTTAGCTGTTGTTCAAGGTGACATCTGCTATGATTCCTCAACTGTGGCATAGTATGCAGATCATATTTTACTTTCTCCAAAATTTATTTATGCTTCTTATACATTTTAATATATTTTTTATAAATATGTATAATCAAATAGATTTTGTTTACACTTTTTTTTCTTCCACACAGAAACCAGGGTTATTGCACTGTATTTTCAATCCCTCTAGAGTTTTGCTGATGTTTGATGGATTGCAGTGCCACCTCAAAATAAAAGGACTTCCAGCATACTACTTTTTGCTGGCACATTTCAAAAACACTCAGTCCTCCAATTATTTTCCAAGATCAAAATGGCAACAAAATGTGTAACTGATTTGCTAGTAAAATAACACCACTAATCTTAGCTACTTCCTTTGTATATGCCAACCTCATTTATTGCACAAGAGAAGACTGGGTTTGTAAAGTGGAGACATTAGGCTTCTTTTCCTAAAAGTGTATCTCTGAAAGAGCAAGAGCAGGCATGAAAAGATTAGATTTTTTTTTTTCCCCAAAGTGTCCTTTTTCTGATTAGGGTACTTTTCTGGGTTTTATTCTTTGGTATAACTTCACAGGGAACTTTTTGGTGTATTAATCTGAAAAAAAACTGGAAATAGTCCAAACGCATACTAAATATTTAAAGACATCAGAAAAGTTTTTGGTACCAAAACTTTTGGTTGGTGATGCCATGCAACTCTGGTAATACTTCTTCAGGGGTAAAAGCAAAATAATGTGTTTATGCCATTTCAGAATGATTGTGGCTGCTCAGCTGCTGTAGAAATCATAATGACATCACGTAATTTAAAAAAGCATTGCCCGTTTGCACTGCTTTACCCTGGTTGAGCATCTGGCCCTGAGATTATAACTACATAAAGATCATGAGATCAAGAACTATAGATCCATAATCAATAAATATTCTATTTTCTAAAAACAGTTAAGTCTGTCTGAACCATCATCACTAAAAGAAACACATGCTGTGTAGTGATCTTGATCCGTCTTCATGGTGTCTCTGGGACATGGGTTCTGTGACGTCCTGCCATAACAGACAAGACAGGGACACTGAGCTACAACGAAGGCTTTGACAACGTTCCACTGAATGAGATTACCTGAGATATGGAACAACTTAATGAAGCAGAGAAGAGTTTAAGTAGGTTGTAACCTTTCCAGTAGCATCGTCAGTATGCACTCTGTCATGAGAAAAGTAACTGATATTTGGCCTTTGCATATATATTGCAGATATTCTGCCCTGTGTCAGACAGGCTGTTCCATGGCCTGCAACCCGAGTCCTTTTCAAGGACATACTACACAAAACTGTACTTTCCATTCTGTATGGAGATGCTAGGCTATATTTGTAAAACATAATGGAAAGGAAAAAGAGCTGTAATTGTCTATTGTAGCATATTTTCTAAAGGGTAGATGAGATGACCCAAGTAATTATGGTCTGCTTAGATGAACTTCTGTTCTCGGCAAAGTTGCAGAAAAGCTGATGCAACATAAAAGTATTAAAGAAATAAAGGATGGTGGCATAATTACTGCCAATCAGCACAATTTTGTGGAAAACAGATCTCATCAGAACTTTTGATGAGGTGACAAGTTCAGTTCACAGAGGAAAGTGTGTTGACATAATATGACTTCTGTAAGGGCATCTATCTGCACAACATTCAGATTAAAAACTAGCACTACACAAAATTCCCTCTAGCAGATAATATTAGCACCATGCTCTAACCAACTGAGCTAATCTCAGGGTCATAATAATAGTTTGAACACCTCATTCACTGGTTTAATCTCAGAAAACAGTTGTTAATTGGGAACCATTATGCAAAAAGAAATTTTTAGTGGGCTAGTGCAAAGATCTTGATCACTATAATATTCATTATTCCGGAATTTACACATTCATGTTAGCAAAAATTTGCAGTTGACAAAACAATGGTGGAATGATGAACACTCATGAGGAGCAGACATTTTTACACATATACCTACATAACAGTATAAGTCAGATTTTAAAAATAATACATTTTAATAGCTTAGAACGAGGAAGAAGGAACACACAACACAGATTTTCTGATGGATGCCTGAATTTTGGAATCATAGAACGCATAAATCATTGGATGATTGAGTTGGAAGGGACCTAAAAGACCACCCAGTTCCAGTACCTCTCCCATGGGCAGAGACACCTTCCACCAGACCAGATTGCTCAGACCTCCATCCAACCCGACCTCGAACGCTTCTAAGGAGGAGGCATCCACAACCTCTCTGGACAACCTGCTCCAGTGTCTCATCACCCTCACACAAAAGAATTTCTTCCTAAAATCAAATTTAACCCACTCTCTTTCAGTTTGAAACCATTCCCTGTTTTCCTGTCACTACATGCTCTTGTAAAGTCTATCCTATCTTTCTTGTAGGCTCCCTTCAGGTACTGGAAGGCTGCAATTGGGTCACTCTGTAGCCTTCTCTTTTCCAGGCTGAACAAACCCAATTCTCTCAGCTTTTCCTCTTAAGAGACGTGTTCCATCCCTCTAATCATTTTGGTGGCCTCCTCTGGACTGGCCACCTCCTCTGGTCCATGTCCTTCCTGTGCTGGCACCCAGAGCTGGATGCAGGGTTCCAGGTGGGGTCTCAGCAGAGCAGAGCATTGGGGCAGAATCCCCTCCCTGGCCCTGCTGCCCACACTGCTTTGGGTGCAGCCCAGGACACACCTGGCTTTCTGGGCTGGGAGTGCCCATGGCTGGGTCATGTCCAGCTTCTCACCCACCAGCACCCCCAAGTCCTCAGCAGGGCTGCTCTCCATCTGTTCATCCCCCAGCTTCTGTTGATACCCAGAGTTGCATCAACCCAGGTGCAGCACCTTGGTCTTGTTAAACCATGAGTTTCCCATGGACCCAGTTCTTCAGAGTGCCCAGGTCCCTTTGGATGGCATCCTGGTTTTCAGGTGTGTTGACAACACTGCTCTGCTTGGTGTCATCTGCAAATTTGTTGAGGGTGCATTCAATCTCATCATCAATGTCATTAATGAAGATATTAATTAGCAGAGGTCCCAGTATAGGCCCCTGAGGGACACCAATTGTCAGTGATGTCAGTACTCTGAGCCATTGATCACTGCTCTCTGGATGCAAGCTTCCAACCATTTTCTTATCTATTTAAGAGTCCACCCATGAAATCCATCTTTTTTCCAACACAGAGAGAAGGAAAATCATTCTCGGGAAGGATTTTGAGATCTACAGTGATCAATGAACCAAAATTCCCAGAATCAAATAATGAGAAAGAAAATATAAATCCCTGAACATATATGTAGGATGTGTTTGTTTGAACTGGACTTTTTATTTACCCTGTTCTTTACATTTCTGAGACAATTACTGAGAAACAGCTCTCATATCTCACTTTTGAGTGGAAATTGAAAAAGAAATGAGTTCTGTGAAGAGCTTGAAAAGTTATTCTGGGTCTGGGAATTCTGAAGTACAGAGAGGAATTTAAGAATTTGAATCACTTAGTCTTTTAATAGCAGTAATTTTATAGTTGAAACTTGGTAAAGATGACACAGGACAAGTGGTACAAGAAGGAAGACAATATAGATATGAACAAAACATTTCTGATAAGACACCAAGTTTAGCAGACAAAGGTATAACAAGATGCACAGGGTGACAGTAGATGCTAAATAAGTTCAGATGAGATAGGAGCACTGTTTTAACCCCAGAGATACCTACTCAGTAAAACAGAAAACAATGGATTTTCCATAATTTTAAATCTTTTTGACTACTAGTTTCTTTCTATAAGATAAGAGATGCTCCACCAGAATCTGAAAAATTACTCAGTGAAATTCAAAGGACTGTGTTATTCAAAATATCAAACTAGAGGATCACAACAGGCTCTCACAGTCTTAAAATGGACTACTTACATCTCTGCTTACAAGTATGCAATTTTAAACAGAAGAGCATGTAGCAAGTGTAAAACAAAATTGCCCTAACATTTCAAGAATTACCTTTGACCCTTTTACTATTTCCCCACAAAATACAGGTCTGTTTTCTTCCTCAGTACAAGTTACCATTCTAATGGCTTTTTTTGACAGACAATATATCTGGTGAGGCAAAGCAGGGCAAAATTAAAAGATTTTCCCATTAGAAAGCACCACAAATCCATGAATATCATATTTTTTAAAGACAAGTCCCATTGTTTTTAAAGTGGGTTACTTAAATATATTATCTTTACAGTAACAATAAAAATCTATTTCCATCTCATTTAAAATAATTTTATAGCTCTTAATGTGCAGCATTGAAGATTGCTGGTAATACTTTTCAACTCTCTTTTTTCCTTAGCTTCCTTTCTTTTCACATACTAAAATTTTCAAAAGCAGGTGACTGCTTGCAGTATTGTTACACTTATTACACTATAATTACTGAATCTAAATTTAATTTTATGCCTGCAAACTTTGAAAATAATGAGAAAAACAAGGTGCTTTTTAATGAACTTTCTAATAATCATAATTTATGTCCTCAGAAGTAAAAACCTGACCTCATATTCTGTCAAAACATCATTGTTTTCTATGGTCCTTAAGGTAAAAAGAGAACTCTAATGTATTTCAACAAAAACATGAGCTACAACAGATCTGTACATATCTACTACAACTCTCAAGATGCAATACTAGAGTTACAAATAACTAAATACGACTCCAATTTTAATTTTTTTAAATGTTTTCTAGATAAAAGAATAAAGGAACACAAGATTCAGTACAGAATCTGAAGAGAAACAGTACCTTCTTTTATCATGGTGCTACCCAGGCAAAGATTTGTTGAGATAATTCATCTCCTTCACATTTCAGTAAAGGTGTGTCCAAAGTGATGTCTAATAATGTTCACAGAATTTTAAAAGTATAATTCACTAAATAATGCCAATGATTAGACAAGGAAAAGACTTAAACCCTCCTCTACATGTTCATCTCTTTGTACCAACAGTGTAATGAGGCAACAAAGAGTAACATACACCAGCTGGTCAACAAAACAGGAATACTCCAAAATATCAGGCCTGTTAAAAAAAAATATTTATTTTTCTGCATATAATATTTTATACACCAGTTTTTATCTTATGCCTGCCTCCTACATACTTCTTGTGTTAGTATGTACAGCACACAGGTCACCCCATGGACAACTGTCACCATTCACAAACAAACAACCCATATCCAGAATCTATTATTTGAACTACTTAGAAATGTGTCTTAAGCAAAGATGAAGCATGTAAACGTCTTTATTACGTGACTTGTTAAAGAAGGCTTTGACTAATTCCACCAAACATTCCCCTTCTCTTGAGGCTGATGATTAAGTTCTACTTTTGGCTGTGAGATATCACCCTATGTTAAGAAAATGCATTTTAAATTTAGAAGACGAAATCTGAAAGTAAAAATTCACATAATATTTAATCTACATGAAAATATATTCAATGGACTTTCCAATACTGTGCATTTTTATTGCCACAAGTGTTATTTATGTCTAAAGTGCTAAAACCTTACATTCCATGAAAAAGAAAAATTTTGGTGTTAGCCACAAAATCAGTTCTCTGAAAATATTTAGATATTTTTAGTGTTGCACCATTAGCATACAAAAATTTTATTCTTCTATTTTGCATATGTCAAAAAGATTTTTAGCGGTCCAACAAATTACTAACAATTGCCACTAAGATGCAGATAGTTTTTCCAGTTACTGCAGCATTTAAATGTTATAGCCTAAATCAGCAGAGGAGCCATCACTTTATCTTCTGCCATCATAAGTGCATTGCATATTGGAAAGCCTAAACAAAGCCATGAAATGACCTATTATAAGCCAAGCACTGTAAGTGCAGATTTTGATGGCTTTTTATATATGATGGCTTAAAAATAATTACAATATTTCAGCTTTAAATTCGAGATCTAATTAGTCATTATTGGTACCTTTTTTCAAAAAGTAAAAATGAGACGTTCTTCAGAAAAATATAGTAGTGTGACTTGTTAGGATTTTCTTCTCTTAGCTTAATATTTATTTTAAATGCATTGCCTATCATTTAAGCTGTGCAATTAATGTCAAGGTACTGAAAAGAGAAAATACTCTTAATTCAATGTTTTCAGAACTCTACCTTCATTAGTTTGGTTGGAGGGTTTTTTTTTTACATTTCCATGAAATTATAAAAATAAATGGAGTTTTCTCCTAAACCAGCCTAGAGTGTATGTATAGTCTGAGTGCTTTGCACACTCTAAGCCATTAGACACAAAATCTGCAAAAGGAGCTAGTGAAGGGGAGGTATCTCAATATTGAAGTGGAGATATATTAAGATTCCCAGCAATCATTTCACATCCAAATTGATGGTCTCTATCACTCTGGCCTATCATTCCTTCATCTTCTCTTCTACTACATCACATATCAGGAGGTGGCTCCATTTCCTTAGCCTGCAATCCTACGTTATTGAAGGCAGAACTGCATAAACCACATTTTAAAAGGAAGGAAAATAAAATACTATTATTTAAATTCCCCCTTCCCCCAACACTTTCAATACTAGATCATGAATGGCAAAAACCTGTATAAAGACTACCAAGACAAGCAATCTTCAAGTGGGAGCAGGCATGGTTCAATCTGTTGGCATCAATTCACTGGACATTATCTTACAGTGGTGCTTCAAAGCAGACATCATTGTGCTCAAAGCACAGCTTTTTTAAAGGCAGTGCATTCAGTCTCTAGTAGGGAAATGGACTGGAAGCAGTATTTCCAACTTGGGGAGCTAATCTGTCACAGATGGAGCACTCAGTTCTAGCAGAAAGCTCACAATTTAAAAGCATCCGTGTGATACCATCTGGTAGTAGAAATATCTAGCATTAGATGGGTTAATGGGTTCTTTTTTTCCTGGTGTTCCACTGCAGCCATCTCACTGTGCATTAGGACATAACTAAGGATAGTACATGACAGAATAGGAAAAACTAAGTAAAATCCAAAAGGTCCATAAATTAACATTTTTCATAAGAATTTTTATTACACTCTGTGACTAAAAATCAAGAAATCAGAAAGCAATTTCACTTTACTCTTTTAATACCATCTTTTGAACATCATATTGTTTGGATTCAATGTTAATGTAGGTTATTTGCCTTGTTATTCTGAGTAGAATGAAGAAATTCCAAGCAACAGAATTTCTAAGCATAAATTTGACATATCTAGAAGAAGGGAGTTTAAAGAGCGTATAATCATCAAATAAGTTTGTCATTTTATGCATGCAGTCCTTATTACATTATTTTCATTAAGGTAAGAAAAAAATCTGAATGTTCTCAACAGTGTTTTAGCGCATTGATTTGGATAAAAAATACAGCATGCTCTTACAGTTGCCTTTCTTGAAAATTAAGCATGGTCTTTCAGTGACAGGTTTTAATGAAACTATAATGTTTAAAGAAATTATAGGAATCCACAACAAGTAGATACGCTTCACTTGCAATATTATACCCTTAGCATTTATTAGGATATACATTTATTATCATTTTATGGTGGCTGCAATGCTGATCATTAAAAATGCTTCATCTGGCTTAAAACACTAAGTTGCCTAAAATTGCCTTGGTTTCTTGAGAAAATGCAATTCTTGTTACTAACTCTGTTAAGATTTAACCGAAAAGATTAGTGTAAAATAGTGAAAGAAAAATCCCCACAACAATTAAAGAAGTTCATAACACAGTAGCTGCAGGAGAATATTAAAATTAAAAAAAAAAAAAACAACCAACCAAAAAACAAACTTCATGTGGTCATTGCTCCTGTATTAGCTGTTCCTGCAGAAAAAGTATTATTACTGTTGATTCAAGTACAACAAGGCTCTGAATTGTTTAGTGTGCATGCAGAAACACTCCTTTAGTGAATCTTCACTGTGTTAATCCCCTTGGAATCATGCATTTATCACCTACCAAACAAGTGTAAAATATTTCTGTCCAGAAGGATTATCACTACTGTCTTCCTCTCTGCTTTACTGGAGCAGAAGAGGAGAGGGAGGGTAGGCAGGTAGAGTGATTCATCAGCTACAAACAAAAATCCAGTTACCAGAAAATTCCTAAATAATTTGGTCCAGTTGTCTTTGTCATTCAGTTTTTTTATGATGGATTGCTATTATTGCTAATAATTTTTTATTGCTATTTTAAGAGGGCAATATTTACAAGCAACAAATCAGGATACATTCTATTTCCTGAAAATCAAAACACGAGGACTATCGCCTAAGTTGGAACTATAGCCCTGACATTGTAAGTGTAAAAACAATACACCAGAAAAATATTCCTTAATCCAAGAAGTTGTGACATTCACCCACCATTAAAGCAATCTACCAGCCTGTTCCTTCTTAAACAATTTCATGCATTATTTCTGTCCAAATGAACAGAACTGGTTGCATTACCTAATACTGGAGTTCGCTGGGGTTTCAGTCAGTAGTACCACATTACTTGCCTGGTGATCAGTTCCTTTCCTAGCAAGTTTTAAGATTGTTTTCTCAGTGTTGTATTGATGATTTCAAAGAACTAGTCACATGATGGATCTACTTCATAAGTGGTAACAGGTAATTTAGAGGCATTTATCATCAGGGCCAACTTGTCCTATCAGCTACTTAGCAAAATACAAAGATTGTGAGATTGTTCTGCAGTTCTACCTAAACCCTTAACAAGCCCGAAATTCTTGACTATTTCTGTCATCTTATTTTATTAATCATTTTTGCTTGACCAGTGCTGCATATGCTGCTGGAGAAAAGGTTAGCACAGATCTTTCTGGGATACATTGGCCAATTCTACCCTTGTGGAAATTCCCTCTTTGTTTTCTATTTTTTGTGTCCTATCTGCTAATTGATTACCAAATAATATTTTAATTGAAAAAATAAGTTAAAAGGGAAATAAACAGCATTTTACTTGGAGAATATTACAGCAAGGTCCCTGCCTTTCTATCTGATAACATTCACACCACTGAAATGACATTACTCTCCAGGTGTTCTTTCCCATGGAAAACCCTCAGGCCTCCTGGAGGAGTAGTTGTAGGTGGAGGCCACACTGGGCTGAAAAATAATCAGTTTTCTGAGAGATTTCCCTTTACTGATGGTTCTGATAAATTGTGTAAAGCTTAAGTGTTTGTGATTGCTAAAGATCTCATCCTATTTTTGTAGAGAGGCATTGGCCTCTTTAGCAAGGCAGATGACCAGGAACATTTAATCATATTCTGCATATCTAAATCCATTTTCTGATGACATCCCTCCTCTTCTTTAATCTAAAAACGATTGTTCATACCTTTGCCTTCAGATACTGCTGTGGTTCAGCTACAGATTATGTGATTTCCCTATCTGTTGTTTGCAATACTTCAAAGCACAAAGTTATGCCTAAACATAAATCAGACTTTTTTCCCCCTCTGAGATTTTTGTTAAAAAAGTCAGCTGTACTTCATTTCATGCCATAGGAAAGACTACTAAACCTCCTTTTCTCAAATTGACTTTCCATAGTATTTATCAGGGAACATCACCTTTTCCATAGGAAAATATGAAACCTTAAAAAATGACAAGCAGAAACTTTCAGTGAATCAGTATTCATTTAAATTGACTGCTGTTGATCTCATGATTTAAGACAGAATATTTGTTTTAGGAACTTAGAATATTGTACAAATGTTTAGCTTGCAAAATCCCTAAAGTAAATATAATTAAATAGCTTTAAGCAATTGTCACTGAAATTCTAAAAGAATCTTGTTCAGTTTATCATCCTCTTTTTTCCCATTTCCTCGGTGCCTCCCAAAAAAGAAATGAAACATAGATATAAGGATTCATTTAACCCAGAAGACTGCATTGTGAACCAGTTTTTATCTTTACTTAAGTGGCTAAGTATTCTGTTTACAGAAAAATATTGTTCATATCACTTCTATAACATAAAATGCAAATATAACAAGGAAAAAAAGGCACAGTTACAGAGGCATGTACTTAATACAAAACAGACTGAAATGTTGGTCTGCTCTCCCAGTCTGTTTTCCAGATCTGATCACCCAAAACTTTTGCCCAGACAAAAGATTAAAGACCATTACAAGGACCCTGCCACAATACTACCTGTATTGTTTCATTGAGTGTCATCCTTGTAAACCCAATATGCCAAATAGACTCATGTAATCCAATTATA
>WAAE01033679.1:0-26877 GCA_013400495.1 Nicator chloris | reverse complement strand
CTGGGTCCAGTTCTGGGCTCCCCCATGGAGGAGAAAAAAGTATGTACTGCAGAGACTCCAGAGAAGGCCCAAAGAGATGATGAGGGGACTGATGCATTTGTCACAGGAGGAGAGGCTGACAACTGGGATGCAGCCCGGAGAAGAGAAGGCTTAGTGGGATTGCATCAGTGCATATTAATAAATACCTGGAGGGAGGATGTAATAAGGATGGAGACAGGCTCTTTTCAGGGATGCCTGGTGACAGGACCAGGGGCAATGGGTATATATGAAAACTTGGGATTCCCTCTGAATATCAAGAAACGCTTTTTCACTGAGAGGTTGACCAAGCACTCACACCAGTTTCCCAGAGAGGTTGTGGAATCTTTATCCCTGGGAGCCACCTAGACATGTCTTGGGCAAACAGCTGTGTGTGGTAGTGCTTTGGATTAAATAACGCCCAAAGGTCCTTTCCAACCTCAGCCATTCTGTGATTCTATGATCCAGATCCAGATCCAAAATTTGGACTAGAAATGGCATTGGGAGCTGAGAATGAAGGGCTCTGTCAATAGGGTATTTGGGCTCTGCTCTGCTGCTGCACATCCTGTAAACTTCTACTGTTGCCCATTTTCTGCCCCAACAAGTCTCACCCAAGCCATGGTGATCTCCAAAGCTTCTCAGCTTTCAAAAATATTAAAGGACCCTTAGCATAGTTCAATAATGTCATCAGTTCCTTCATAATTGGCTTCCAAAAAGTGCTATGATTAGCCATCTTCCAGGAAACAGAGCCTCTCCTTCCCAACTGTAACTGTTTCTGTGGTTGAATGTCAGGGAGACAGCAGGAAAAGATCCTAAAGGCCTTCTCTATTTTCAGATCTATCAAATATAAAGGTGTCCTGCATGGGCAGCCACTGCTGGGTCCATCCTTTACTCACAGGAGGAGGCAACAGTGCCTGTCTGTGTGGGACTTTTCTCACAGGGTAATAAGCCAGGGCCCAACTTTTAAATCTGATTCTGTAGGAGAAGTGTCTTCTCACACTTCTTCGTCAGAAGTACCAAGTGTGGGCACATACACTTGCATTGCAATGACTTGTGAAATACCAATAGTATCTGAGCTGGTTTTTGGTGGTATTTTTTTCTCTAGACCTTCCAAAACCCACTTTATTCAACAAGGTAGATATGGCAAATTTGAAGTGGAGTTTCTTTTTTGGGACTTCAAATGAGTGCAGTCCCTACAAAAGGCCATGTGAGTTGGTTAGTTAAAACCTTTTCAGGATGTTTGCTTTAAACCTGGCAAAACCTTAGACTTTTATATAACCTTATAGATGGTGTTTAGTCAAAACTGAGCCTAGTGGTAATATGACTATTATCAGAAATTGGGGAGTAGGGTTTGCTAAGTAGTTTAGAAATGTGAGTCCTGTTCAGCCACTTGTCACCATCCCCACAGCCACAAATCCTCAGATCTGCTTGTAGAACTAGTGAGTCTCCAGTGAGTTTTGGAGTAATGCAAAGGATATTGTGATATTGCTTTACACAATAATTAAGTAAAAACTGAAGAAGAGAAACCTGCCTTTGTTCAGCGAATGTTCAGATCAATTTTTGTTCTGTGAATGTTTAAATCAATTGTGAAGGGTGGCCATGTCCTATCTTTCTATCAGATAGTCCATGTTAGCAGTCCAATATCCCCATAATGGAGTTTATGAATTGTAAACAGTTGTGTCAAACAGGTAAACACTTTATAGGCTCTATTTTGGAGAAAAAAAAGATACCCCAGCTTCTTCAAATGATTTGCAGGGCTCTGGAAATGTACTGCTAGTTGAGTAATTTCAGTATCTTCAGCTGCACTTCCTGATATCTGCAGACAGAATGCCTGGAAAAAGGAAAAAGCACAGAAGTCTATTGTCATTCGGACTAACTTGGTGTCTTTGGGTAGATAGTGGGTTAAATAGAAGAGTAAATTCTCATTTTTAGGAACAATTGAGTCAAGCAACATAATGATACAACCTCTACATACAAATTTGAAAGCTGTGGATCTCTCAGGCTATTCCTGCTAATGGCTGTTAGCAGCTGTAGCAAATGACTTAATTCTGGGAACTGCAAGTTGCTGTTTAGTGTCATGAAGTCCAAGCAGCTGCAGAGAGTTACTTTGCTTGGAATTAAGGTGTTTCTTCAGAGAATGTAGTAGAATAGGGATTATTTTGCTATTGCAGTTCTGAAAGCCTCCTGGTGCTGTCCTGAGAAGAAATCTTGAGCCCCACCTCCATCAGAACTGCTTGGTAAAAGCCATTTGTTAAGTTTTCTAGATGTTATTGGCTTGAATTCCTATTAATGGCAGATGCAACAGTCACCTGTGATGTGACATATTTTTCAGATATATCTTTGCTCTGCATAGTGACGTTCTTGGAAAGCCTTTCTTTTTATATATTTTTTAGAAAATAATTATGTAAAACATGAAGTTAGCCATGGGGGAAATAGTGAATTTATTTCAAAGCCTTCAGATCTGTTTATCATTTGGGAAAATATTTTCAAACTGAAACACAATGCTTTAATCACACACAAGTTACTGGCCTCAAAGAGTGGTCGAAATTTGCTGGTGAAAGGGGAGGCGAGATGACCCACTAGTTCCTCCCGACTTCTCATTCTGTTAATTTGCTAGGAACATCTGTGGGATTACAAGAGTCTTCAGAGATTTACGATGCCCAGACTATTTGTTGTGCTATTTCAGTAATGTCCCAGGCTGGAAAAAAAAATCCAGTTCTCTTGATGTTCTCCAAGTATGGTAGGTAATTGCCTAATGTCTTTTGGATTAGTTCAGACCATGTAGCAATTAAAAGAGCTTATGTGAAGCACAAAGTTGTTTTTCCTTCATTCTAGCAACTCAGAAATCACACTAGTGGGCCTAATTCTCGGCTCTGTTATGTTGTAACTCTGCTGGTTTCAATAGAGTCATGCCGGTGTCGAAATGATTTAAAGGACCACTGAGTGAAACATAGTAGCGGAAACATATCAACTATTTAAAACCTTACGAAATCTGGGAAGTTGTTTGGCAGTTTCATTTTTAAAAGATTTATTTTACTATTTTATTCCAAGTCATGGATACTCATATTTTGGGAGTTGCCATAAAAGTTAACAAAAACTCAGGCCTCGACTTTTTCTCCCTTGGGCATCTGTTTATCTTCCTTTCAGTTCATGATCGTTCTTTCCTCTGAGGATATTTGGTGCTTTGTTTAGCACAAGGAGGCTCCTGCCATTTCCTTTGGGCAATGTGAACTTGTCTGGATGCACAAATGAGCAAAGAGTGTAATTTTCCTATTTTTATTTCACTTCGTATTAACTATTCTGATTTGAATGTTTTTCCATATATTGTTTTTTGTCTTCTCACACCCTAGCAAGATATTATCATATATGATAATACAATCTGTTATGAAATGCTTAGGGCTTGCCAGCAATTTTTATTTGACACTTTAATAATGTCTTTAAGAGAGAATTGGGAATTGCAAAGAACAAAGAATCTCCAAATGTTCTAAAAATGTATGACGTAGGATTTGCAGAATATTTATCCACTTGAGAGATCTCCAATTTTCATTTGAAACAGCACAGTCCTGCATTACCTTTTCCTGAATTAATATGAATACAATTTCATTTACAGATTGTCTCTTAAATTAACCCTGTACCCTGGACATGTCTGGTTTATTACTGAAAGTGCACTCCTTGCTACTTCTTCTATTCTCTGTGGGTTTGCAAAACTACTTTAATAAAAATGCAATGTATAAATACAATTCTTCTTGCAGTTCACCTTGTCTTCAGACAAGAAAAAGAATGTCAAGAAATTAACTATGAGGTTTTGGCATATGTCTTCTGAATGGCAAGCTAGCTCTCAGCTTCAGTGTTTTGTGCTGTTTGAATTGTGCTGTACAGAGTCACATGCTTTGAACTAATTACTCCCATACAAGACTTGAAGGAAAAAGAAATGTGAAGTTCCTGTGGAGAATTTTTTTTTGATTTTTTTTTCTTCTGGGGGGTTGAGCTGAGCCTAAAATAGAAAAATTCCTTCTGTACTCTGCTTTTCATCCTTGGTTTCTTGTCATATTTTATCTGCTTCTTTTTAAATCACCAGTAAGATATATATTAATCTAGTGGATTCCTCACCATTATGTCTTCTCAGGGGTCATGCAAACCTAATCAGTAGAAGGACAATGCTTGACCAGATACTGTAGAGAATAAAGGAATAGCAATAAACAGATTATTTCAAGGGCACAATTTCTAATTCCAACATTTTGTTAAAACACATTAATGTAAACGTTGCTTCTCACATTTCACCAACCCTTTGGAGTTGGTGTTGTTCTGGATGGCTGTTGTTCTGGATGATTCTTGTCAGTGGAGTTCCTCTGCTGGATTTATAGGATAATCCAAAAAACGAAGAGAGGTAACAGATTTTTTTCTCTTATCCCTTCTTAAGAGCTTTTCAAGAGAGGTTCTTCTTACTTTCCTTGCTGAACCCCTGCAACTTCTTTTCCTCACTTACATTTTGATTTTTGGTAAAGCTGTTATTCGTAATCAGTTCAAATCTTTATCTATTTTAATGCCAGTTACATTCTTTCATTTATGGGGAAAACAATCCTGTAACTCATCAAATTAAACTCCTTAACAGTGGGAAGGATTTCTAAGGTGTATTTTGCTTCATTTTTAAAAGATGTACACGTACTTAAACCTTCCAATGATATTTCTGATGGCTTATTATGTTTCTGAACTATGTCCTGTAGGGACATGCTTTATAAATGGTTTCTGTCATAATTTTTATCTTAATTATGTACCTCTTAGGCTGTGATTTGATAGTGAGACACAAGGCTTTGTCTACTGCAATCACAGATTATAGCAGTCACAACAGTTTAAATTTCTATTGTTCTAATTAATGATATTATAATTTTCTAGTTAACCCATAAGCTTATGGTCATTCATCTTCACTGTTGCTTTTAAGTGTTTTAAATAAGAATGCAGTCAGGAACCCAACACTTGGTGTTATAAACCAGTATGCTGTTAGGAAGAGTAATTTTTTTAAGCTGCTTTCTGGAAGCTGCCCATCTCCAGTGTTTTTCCAGTGCTGCCTCCAACATTGTTCTCAGCTCTAGTGAGCTGGGTAACCCTTGGCATAGGCAAATAGTTCACATGTGTACTGTCAAGAGCTCAGTCCTGTCAACCTGGAACTAAACTCCTTGCCTTCCTGGAAAAGAAAAAGAAGGGGAAATTTCAGAACAGAGCAGTTTACTCAGATGAAATCAGTACAAGCCAGGATGACTTCTTCCTTGGAAAACTGCTGTTGTTCTTAAAAAATTCAGGAAGTAGAATTTTTTGCTGAAAATGCCAATTTAATCTGTATTTAGGAGAGAAAGTAGTTAATTTTTAACTTATAGGAGCTTACTGAGTTTAATAGAAATTGTTTGTTTCTCATCTATATATCTCTGCTGGCTGTATACACATAATTTTTCTTGTTAATGTTGTGTGTTTTACATCTATAGAAATGTCTTTCTACCTGAAGGACCTTGTTGTACTTATAAATACTCGGATTCATTGCTGGCATGAATTTTCTCTTCAGAATAAAGCAGGAGGTAAGTCTAACCAAAGTCAAAGTGATAAGTCTAGAATTATCAGAGACAAGAAAAGAATGGTTTTCTTCTTTTCTTCAAAGAAATGGAATTTCACTGTTATATTTGTTAAAAACCACTTTGATGTACTCTTCTTCATGGGACTTGGTATGAATTGATTTTATTAGTGGCTCTGTGCGGATAAGAATGAAAGTCTCTGTGGGAGAGGGAAAGTGCAGTTACAAAAGGCAGCCACAAGCCTTCTGGAAGCTACGCTCTTGCTTAACTAGTAATTAGTGATAATTTCATGAGTTAATGAGTGAGGCTGGTAAGGTGTGGGTTATGCAGGTGGTATAATGATGTCTTCTGGGCTTGTAAGGCATAACTTCCGTCTGCTCTTTTACCTTTCATGAGGGATACAACTCTAATGAAGATGATTCTGTAGGGTTGTTTTAATATCCAGATGGAGCCCATGATCAGGATATGCTATTTAAGTTTAAAGTAGGAACAGCTGTAAAGAAACATCAGGAAAGAGAGTACAAGCTTTTTAAAGTCTTGGGTGCATGAGGGGTCTACACCCTGGAGATATGGAAATCCAAAGGTGGACATGGTGAAGGGTAGTGTGAGGAGGCAGAAGAAACCCCAGGAAAGATGGGGGAGCATGGGGCTTTTTAGGCTGCAACATATTTTGGAGGTGAAAGAGATGCAGAAGAGTGCTTTTGAGCAGCTAACAACTTCTGAAGGAAGCCTAATGTTGCAAGGAGACCAGGATTCCTCTTGAATTCCACTAACTCAGAAGACAAGTGGTATGGACAATCTTCCTGCTTTAGGAAGGAAGAAGGTTAAAGATAATGAAAGAGGAGACTAGAACAAACCTTATTGTTTCCTGGGAAAAACCTGACTGCCTCAGATGTGAGGTCTCCTATGTTTTCCATCTCTTGATCAGGCTATTCCCACCATGGTGGGGAAATATTTCTTTATGATAGATAGCTTCTGTGCTGTAGGGCTTCCATTTCCTAAACCTGTAGTTTGAAGAACTAAGTCAGTAATGTCCTTAGCTGAGATGATCATGGTCATCGCAAAAACGGTGTTCTGTCCTTCTGTCCATTCATATGGGAAGTGCTGTCAGTCTTGTAAAATTCCCAAGTACAAAATACAGATCATTCCAGGTAAAAAAGGCTATTAATCCAGCAGTGATAGAAACTTCTGAGAACACAGGTTTGAAAAACACTTTTCTACCTCTTCAAAAGAATTTAAGAACAATTTAAACAATTAATAGCTTCTAAAAGATATTTCCTATGGTTTTCAGATATTCCTTCCCTCTTGGCCCTTATTTATTACTGTTCTGTGAACATAGTCTTTATTCCTTTGAATGTGGATATAGAACTTCACTGCACTACTTGCAGCCTTTAGGCTATTACAGATATTGTAAAGGTTTATCCTTTTTCAAACAGAAAATACTGCCTCCACGATGCTTAGTATAACCTCATTAATCATTAGATGGGTAGAAGGTTGAAATATTGACGCTGCTTAAAACAAATATTCTAATAGGAGCCAGCACTCTCTAGCAGGAGGCAAGTAGGCCAGAAATATCCTCTGTAGTTCTTGGTTAGTGTCTTTGATCATGCACCCTTCTGGGAGGATCGTTTTCTTTTGGGATGAGAAAGGAAACCATTTCAGAGTGGTACAGCTGTGGCAGCAGTGTCCCAGCTATTCTGCTCCTGCTTCTGCAAAGGCCTATTCCTGATGGACACTGGTCCCCAGGACCCATAGTAACTAGCAGAGATGGGCCTGAACAAAAATTCCAAGCACAGTTTCTTAGTTTCAAGGAAACTCCACTGTACTAGATTTTTAAAGTCTAGGCCTTCATATAGTTAAATTTCCTCATTATCAGCATGCAGTGTTCCAGGTAGAAGTAACTGAAGGCCTAATTTAGCAATTTAATAGAATATATGTATGTCCATGCTAATGACTGTCTCTCTTTGCTACTCATTGATAATTGATATGCTTTTTCTTGGAATAATGAGTGTTTAGGTGATTGAGAGTCTCAGAGGGTGTCCTTCATAGTATCATCATTCATAGTGAGCATTTCAAAATCAAGAGAAGAAAATTATGTGTGTAGGTGTTCCTGATACAACAAAAACTTTTTTTAAGTTTTAAGAAATCTCAGAAAATATTTTCTGCAGTAGAATTGCACAAGTATTCTGGGGTCTTCTGAGGAAGCCTGGGGCATCAGCAAACATGTTCAAAGTCTGCAAACCAGTCTGTGTGTTGGGCCAGTGTAACCCAAAAATTACTTTTGCCAAACTTTAGGCCTCTTTTTTAAAGGATGTTTTACTTTGGAGTTAATAATGTTATATGAGGAGATTTCTGTATCTCACAACAGTGGGGCTCTACATGCTCACCTGAAGAATGATGACAGTGATATTCCATTTGTACAAAAACTGGGGACAGGAAAAGTACATGTTCTTTTGCAGAACTTTAATGCACTCTGTATGACATAAGCCATTCCATGTAAATGGATATAAGAGGAAAATGGTGAAGAAGGATCCTGAGTAAATTTCTTGAAATATGTTCAGTGACAAAAAGAAAATGGTACGGAAAACCAAAGAGAGAATTAAAGATTGTTGTTCTCCACGAAAACCTTGAAGATTAAAAGCAAAACTACAAAGCTTTTCATGAAAAAGTTCAGGGTTTAGATGTGAGGCATTTATCACAGGAGAAGAAATAATATTTTTGCATGAAACATTGCATCTGGCTTAAAATCGTAATGAATGATGGGGACAAACTGCTTGATTCATTAAGTACATAATTCACTTAGAAAACCATCCTGTTCCTGTGTTGCTGACATCCATGAAAACATTGTCTTTCATGTCAGCAGACCTGGACTGAACTGTAAACCACAGAATTAATCTATCTATTTAGGAAATGCTAAATGTTCAAAACACTGAAAAGTTACGTGATATACTGAGTACCCTTGTTTCCCACTGGCTTATAGAACTAGGAAAAAACTGACTTTTATTTCACTCCTCCATTTAGGAATTGTTGATACTATTCTGCTTATCAGTGGAAATTTTTTTTCTCAAATGCTTTTGTGCTTTATCTCATCACCCCTCAAACACTAGAGGATTTCTTCACAAACTGGGGACAAGACTAGAAGGGATGTCCAGAGACATTGTATTTGGAGCTCCTGAGAGCAAAATTTACATATAGAACAACAACAAAAAAAAGCTTTTGGAAGACAGCCTATTGTCCCATTTCCTAAATCAGGCCTGCAATCCCATCTGCTGCTACAGCACTATGTTTTATAATGACCCTCATAAACTCACCCAGCTTCATCCTAGCAGTACTCTGGCTTTGGTCCTGCCAACGTGGTTGCAGAATCTGCCCAGTTGCTGGCTGGGGAATCTCTGCTGGCCTGCAGCTTGTCCTGTTTCTACATTCACCCATAATTTACTGCTGTCTGGTTGAATAGTTATCTTCTCCTTTATGTCTGTCCTCATCAGAATGTACATTTCAGGCAGCATGCATAGTCCCTCTAAAATTTGTCTCTGCTCACCTAAACAAGCTAAAATAATTTAGTTCTTTTCTTGTAAACAGAACTATATCAGTACTCTAGATAAAGCCTCACCACTGTTATGCACAACAGTCTTAATGCTTCCATATCTTATCTAAAAGTATCTGTTTAGAATAATTTTAAGGATCACGTTAGCATTTTTACGAGCACATTGCTTCAGTGATGCTGTTCTCCTTAAAAGGGAACTGCAGCCTTCATTGTAGCCAGGGATGATACACTTCTAACAGAATCCAGGTTTCAGCCACTGCCTTTACATTAATTTTCATGGTACTGTCATCTTACAGCTTCTGCTACTTCTTTTGACATTACTTAATAGACTTCTGACAAAATCACTTATGTGCTCTTTAATTCAGGAACCACCTTTTTGCTGCAGCCTTTCAGTACTACTGTAGCACTATACAAACCCTCAAACAGTTCAGGAAGTAAACATGGAAAGAGTAACACAGCTCTTTGCTGCTGTTTTTTCAACAGTGTCAGATACAGAGGACAGGTCTTTGCTAAAATTCAGAAAGCGAAAGAAAGAACTCCACAATTTATACATTCTGGAACCTAAACACCACCTGAACTTGCTTTAAAACACATAAAAATGCTGCTTAGCGAGGGTGAGAAGTCAATTGTCAGAATAAGGAAAAAAATGTCAGAGACCACAGCTAAGTAAATACATGGAAAGAAAGACTAGACACTAAAGGAATGGACATAAAAATGTGGAGGTACCTCAAAGGAAACCATAATCAATGAACACAAAGACAGACATTGCTGGAAAAACTTTGCAGTTCCATGAAACCTTAATAAGCCAAGCCACAAGTCTATAGTTGTAGGAGCTGCTAATTTCACAGCCACAGAAGACATGGCCCTTGAACATACGCCAACAAAGTACAAAAGTCAAGTGTGTATCTACTCTAACATTTTTTTTTTAACAGCAGTACTTTACTCACGGTGAAATGGCACAAGGGAAAAATGACTTATCTATTTAAGCTCTGAGCACACTGGCAGAATGTTCTTTGTAACTCCTGCTGCATAATGTTATTTTACTAATGAAGTGAATCACAATGACACTTTTTAATTGATTGCTTCAGCTGATTTAGGATCCATAATGGTTCAAAAAACTGTAATTCAAACAGGCTGAGCAAAGAACCATATCTGCCTGCTGTGTGCTTATTCAGGACAGTGTTTCCGTAGGTCCTGCTATGACACAGGAGAGTGTTTCTCACTTACATTTTCTTACCAGTTGGGGATACATAGAATTTTAATCAGTTCTTCACTTTTTTTTGATTAGGGAATCCACCAGCGGATAGAAGACATTTTGCATATGTCTGTAGTAGCAACTGAGACCAGCATTAAGGTCAGTTTCTAACTCACCTTATGAGTGATGTCCACTCTTGCACCGAAACATTTAAACCCTTAAAGATGCACTAAGAACAATTCCACCACCATTCCAGGACTCTTTCCTGACTGTTTCTCCTGCAGTCTGTATTTACTGCCTATTCTCCATAAAAGAGTAAGAAAGTTGAAGATTGATTCTTAAAAGAGCTTATCAAGCTGATACAAATAGCCCCTAAAAGGTTGATGGAGGCTTCCTGCTAAGCTGCTCACAGTGAAAGTGTCTCTCACCAGTTGATGATGACTGGTCAGGGTAGAACCTCAGTGTCTGTGGAAACTTAACTTGAATCGCTTAGTCAGAAGTCTGTGTCTTGTAGTAGTGCTTTGCAGCCATTGTGGCATTTTTTGGATGCACAGTAACACCAAATATTATAGATTTGGTCTGTGTTTGTTCATTTCTATGCCAAGGTGAAACAAAACTCATCAGTTTTCAGGAGGTGAACACTTTAACCTTAAAGAGATCACTGTAATTTGAAAAGCAGAGTCTGAAAATTGTGAAAATAAATGCTGCAGTACAAATGATTCAAGTATATCAAAGTTAGTTCTGCTGTTCAACAACAGCAATAGGCACAGGCTCTTTCATCATCTAACTGCTTAAAAAGGCCATGCTCTGTGGCTGAAAACGAGTAACATATTGAAGCTCTTGAAGCTGATGATATGATGTAAACTAATTATGTCTGGAAACAATACCCAACTATTTTCAGTTAATATTATCTCCTACTACACTTCAAAGACTGAATCCCAAGCTGACTCAGAATATATAGCAAGGCCAACTTTGTAGAATTCTCACTTCTGTTGCAGGAAACACAATGGACTTAGGATACACACACTGTCTGTCTGAACTACTTGCCATCAGTTTGCTAATTGAGAATTTTGCAGGGATGTTGATTGTCTGACTGATGCCTATATTGTGTGTATGGGACATTGCTTTGATGGTTGGGTTGCCCTCCTCCCGTGCTGTGCTGCTCTTTGGGGAAGCAATGTGACTCCAGGGCAGGCCCCTTTGGCATCTCCCTGGAGCAGCTGGTGACAGCAGCAGTACCTCCGTGGAGGTGCCTGGGTTTTCACTAAGCTTGGAGAAGAGTCTCTGACCATTGCTGCCCCAGTGGCAACTGCAGTGACAGCAGCATCTCCAAATTCTCTGGTGGTCTACAAAACAAATACGAGCTTTTTCATCTGGGGACAGATATTGTATATGTTTGGAGGATGTATCTGTAGATGTGGTCCAGAGGGGGAGAGTGGAATCACAGCAGATATGGAAATATGGTCAGAGCTGTTTCAGATCTCTAACCAGTCTTTGTAGTTCTGAGCTCCTGAAGTTTTGAGTCAATCATTCTGGTTTTGATCAGGGTCAGCTTAACTAGTTTCTTTATAGAGCACATATGGACCTGTCACTGGACTATTTAACTGACACATTTACGGTAATCACTTATCTGGCACGCAGCCATTAGCATATAAAACACTAGGTCTGCAAAGCTAACTTTAATAACAATATATTAAAAATGTTCAGCAGACTTCCCCACCTTTTTCCAGAAAAGCAGTCTGTGGGGTATCACATTTGGTCATAATTGGGCACAACAAATGAACAGCAGCCGTCTAAAGACACTCTGTAACCTGCTGGAGAGGAATGTTTCTCTCTTTATTGATGGGGCACCTATTTGGCTCTTGTTATTTCATGGAGTGGTGAATTGGACTGGCCAAACTTCACACCCACATTAGTTTAATTTCTGTGTATGCCACATGTGACTGATCATAACTAAAACACAATCACATTCCTTGTTCCAAGGCTCCTTCTAGCACAAAGCTTTGCAGTTTTGTGTAGGCTTAACTTAAAGATATGCTGTTTCCCTTCCAGATGCATTACCTGAATACTTCTGCAGTGTTTGGCAACTTCCAGAGGTGCAATGCTGCATTTTTCCTGTGGTATTTAATGGCTGCTGGAGAGATCTCCTCCCGTCGTTGTTAACATTGTCATACAGGTTCCCCATATTTCAGCAGAAGTGTCATTATTTAGCACAGCAGAGGGATGCTCGATATTTCCATTGCTTTCTCATACACTCAAATAATCGCAAGCTCTGTGTGGAGCAACAAGAATCCAAAGTACAGTACTTATAGTTGAATTGCATATTGAATGCAGCTCAATTGCACATCATCAAATGTTTTGATTTTAAAAGTTTCCAGTAGTACCAAGTTGTGCTTAAGGTTCAATTATGTTGGTAATTTAAAAAAGCTTTTACAAGCACTTATTTTGGCAAGACTCTATGTGCAGAAACTAATAATAAAATTTCAGTGGCCTTAACCAACCTGATATATGGTGTAATGGTGAAAAATAGTATGGAAAAAATGTTCATATAGAAATGAATTATGAGGCAAATTTTCTTAAACAAAACTGATGTCAGAGAAATGTCAAATCTTTCTTTAAAAGTGTGCTGAAACAAACTCACTTCAAACTGCAATCTTGTGCTCATTTCTCAAACACTTGCCTAACTGGAGAAAGATTAAGCATAAAAGAATAACTTACTAGTCAATTATTTTAGTCTTGAGTCCTTGTTCAGAAAAAAAATATTGTATCCTTTTTGCAGTACTACTTGGCAGCCACTTAATTAGTCTGTGATTGAAGATCTGCTGCAAGGGGTAATCATTCAAATGCAGTAAGTACCTATTTTTATATGAGTTGTTTCTGCATTTCTTCTATGCTTTGATGAGCAGTGGAATTGTTGACATTTAAAGTGTCCTTGTTGCCATCAGGTCTAGTATAAGCAGAAATAAAACTCTTTCACGCTTGGACTTGCCATTTCTTGTTCCCTACAAATTCAGACAGGTTGTAGGCCACATTTTTGAGGCTTTCTTGGTAAACATAACAGCTATATGCAGACTTGTTGAAAACAAGCACCCTTCTCACCCTAAAGTAAAATGAAATGCAGTTAGCTGAAACTCTGAAGAACATTTAAGGTGCTTGAGAGTAAAATTTACATGTAAGTAAAAAGCTTTCTGAAAAAATATTATTTCCTATAATGATTGGTTCTAATGCCTGGATAGTTTTACATTTTAAAGAGAAGCATGAAACCACACTGCAGAATGATCTGTAGTGATCTGGGGTGCCATCATATAACATTGAAAGACGTTATCTGGTAGGTGAAAAAAAGCCTAACTAAATTAAGTTTAACAGGTCTATTTTGTAATTAAGCTCTGGGAGGACAAAATAGGAGAAGATGGTAAGATGCTGCCCAAAAGAGGGACTACTGAGTTTCCATAACCCCTGGCAAAATTAGAATTTGGCAAGAAACCTACCCAACTAAAAGATATGTGTGTGAAGAATATTCATTCTCTGGCAATATGAAATTTCCAATTTCATGTGAACCTGGTAAAGTTTGGTAGATGTGTGTGTGTTCTTTTGACCATTTAATAAAAGGTCAGCAAAGCTAAGAGCAGCTCTAAATTATGTGTGTTTCACTCTGGTGACAAAGTCCTGTTCAGGCTCAGGGCGCAGCCAAGGGAAGTGACATAGCTACTGCTCAAACAAAACCCAGTGGGTAAAACACTGAGGCTGTGAGCACAGATGGCTTGGACTCTGTTTTGCCATCTGTATTCCCAGTTTGAGGGAAGAGTTGTTGAAGGCACACTTAGTGTTTGGCAAGGTGAGCAGGAAAAGGTATTTAGAAGGAAAAATGAGGGAAAACCAAAAATCTGAGAAGGTCCAGAGATATTTCCTGTTGACCTCAGTGAACAGTAACATTGAGAATGTGGTTTAGTCTTGTCAGAGGTATTGAAAATACAGGCCAAGTTGATACAAACCCATCATATTAATCCATAAAAAACGCTTTTCTCTTGGAGCAAGTGTGCATAGCTTTGTTTTGTTAGCTGGAAAATGTGTGCCACAGTTCTGAACTATTTTGCTCTATTGGTCTCAACTAATCTTGACAAGCTGGATTGTACATATCAAATGATTTTTGTGAATTTGAGTGTGCCTGAGGTGGCAGACACTGAAAATAGGGTATAGATTCAGGAGCAAGTTTGCAGTCAAGTGTGAATAAAACAGCTAATTCTAAGGAAAAAAAAAAAAAAAGTAAAAATAAGGCAACAATTTACTATCCATTAAATCACTATCTGACCATTACCCCACCTTATAAAATTTCAAAATAGCAGCACTGAGATTTGATCTATCATCTGTTATTGACCATCAGTTTGAATGAAAACAATCAAACACAAAAGCTGTGAAACTGAACAACTTAGCACAGAAGAGGGCTGGCAGCACTGCCCTAACATGGCTGTGTTGTTTCTGAAAGAGGCTGGCTAGATGATATGGGTATCTCTGCATGATATGGTTTTTGGCCAGAAAAATAACCTTTGCTTAGAAATTACAGTAACCCTGATTTGAGCAAGAGGGGAAGAGAAGAAAAATGGTTCATTAAATAGATGCTTATTTTTTTGAAGAATACAAGTTTTTACTTCATCTTCTCCTTCAGCATACCAAGAGGCTTATTTTGAAAGAGTGGGAGAAGAAAAATACAGAAAATACACAAAGTCTGTGAACACAGAAGGTCCCTCCAGCATTTTGTGCAGTGCTCAAAATACAAAGAAAACACAAAGCAATGAAGAAATAGGGTCTGATTGTCCAGCTTGTCATTCCTGATTTTAAAAAATAACCTGGGGCAAAAGATGAGCAAAGAAGGTCAGCTGGAGGGTTGGAGGGAGCAGAAGGGCTGATGGTATTGGAGACATCTCCCTTTCCCAAAAAGCAGCTGAATAAATTCCGGTGTACCTCTGACCAAGCAGCAGGGATCCGAGTGGAGTCTCTGAGTGCTGCTGAAGCTGTGCTGGATTTTCGAGCCAACAAAATGCTCATTAGCTTGTTCACGTTTGTGAGAGGGGAGCTGAGCTGGCGTGGTCGCTGCAGGAGAGGACGGGAGAGCGGGAGGGAGGAGAGGGAGGCACACTGGGGTCTTCTGCGAGGGGGTGTCCGAGGGAAGGGATGAAGGCGCTGAGTCAGCACTATTGGCTCACCCTCCCACTCCGTGAAGGTGACACATATTCCAGACAAGCTGGAATTTGGCTAACACGTCCTCCCTTACAGATATTATCCTAGAAAAAAAAATGAAATTGAAAATTTCTATTATACTTTTTTTTTTTTTTTTTGCAACTGCGGAAAGTGCTGACAGATCAGAGGAGCAATTTTTCTAACAATGTGATCCTTTTGGCAGAGTCCAGTATGGACAGTATGCCTATTCTTAGAAATTATTATCCTACTAATCATTGCTAAGTACTTTAAAACAATGTATTATGTGCTAAATACAGGCAGGAGGCTCACTGGTGCCCAGAAAGGGAGGAATATACAGATTGTATCCTGGCGTTTACAATCTAAAACGTTATTGTTGCTAGACGCAAAGCAATTGGAAAGATGAAAGGATTCCAGGCTTCACTTCACAATATCAAATTACTGCAGCTCCAAGCACCACTGCAGCCTACTGAAACCAGCAAGAGTCTTTCTGCTCGCTCTGTTTTCCTGGGGTGGGACCCAGGGAATGGTTGAAGAGATGGAAGCTTCTGAGGCCACTGCTCACCTGGGTGGCCACCTGCCTCCTCGCTTGGCTCCTTGCTTCTCACAGCTCCAGCTCTGCAACAATGGTGCGGAGAGCCAGGCCAGCTCTGCCTGGTGCTGGTGAGGGTTTGGGAATTTTGCTGTCTAGGGAAAGAATGTTGTTATGTCTAATGTTTAATGCAGCGCTGGCACCAGGAGGCTGCAGGCAGATTTGTTTACTTGACAGACTCTGCTAGGCTGACTTTCTAAGGGTAAAAACCTACATTCCTATGTGGGAAAACTTCCATAGGAATGGATCAGCTGGTTGCATCCATCCGTGGTTGCTCAGAGCTAACACGGCCACCCAGGTGTGCCTGACTGTGTTCTCTACTTCAGCTTCACAGCAGCACACAACAGCCAGTTTTGATCTCTTCCTGCAAGAGACTCCCAAGGGCACATTTTTCTGCCTTAGAGCTGGTTCCTGTCTTTCAGAATTCTCTTGCTGAGGTTTGAACCTTCATGGAATCAAAAATGCAGTAGCCTTCATGATTAGCTTTCATATTATTTTCATATTACATGAAAGCAAGTTCTTGTTTCTTCTTTTGGTGTGACAATGGTTAAATTATGTCTTAAAGTGAAGAAAGGTTTGCAGAGATTGTTGATGACTCAGATGGTTTCTAGGACAAACCATTGTTTTAAGAGCAGCATGTGCTTGTTCAGTAGACGCCCTCAATCCCATCAAACATAACTAACAACACTGACCAAAAAAGGTATTTATCTTGAATTTGAGAAAGTGTAAATATTTAAATCAAAGCAGAAACATAGCTGCTGCCTCAAAAGGCCGGTGGAAAAATAGCAACAACTATCATATCTGGAACTGGGACTTTATAAAACATCTTTAATCCAATAAATACCCATCCTATTTGTTGAAATTAACTACATGTGCTATGTTTGTACTAGGGCCAGCAAGAAGAGCTGCTATGAATGGTCATTTCCATAAAAAATTTTTTTTTGCAGCTCTGTATATTTTTAGATATGTGAAAATATTTTGCATATAGATACATACTCAAAGATTAACACATACAGACAAAACCTTGTGAAAAACATAGTGTGTTTTATATGGTATGTGTTTGCATTACACTAAATATCTTCAGTTATATTTGTGCTCCTGATGTTTATTTGAAAAATTGATATTGATGAATTTTAACAGTTGATCTCAGATTCATCTCCTCAAATTTCCCGAAACACTTAAAATTGCAACTGTAATCTCATGCTTTCTATGCTAAATTTATTTTGGACCACAAGCTAATGGAAATAAAATTAATTTAAATCAAAGATTGTAAGGATTTTGTCATATCTAAACAATATAAAGGGGTTGAAGTTTCAAGAATTTAGTCTGAGACAGCATGTAATTATTTGTTCATATTATGTTATTGGCACCCCTCTCATTAAGAGCAAATAATTTTATTAGTTGCTTTAAGTATTTCAAGCTGCTAAATCTTTCAAAATGAAATCTGCTACTAACAACTTGTCCCAGAAAGTCAACAAAGTAAAACAAACTTTGTAGTTTTCATATCTGATACCACTGAAGATCAGACATCTAATGTGATTCATGCACAAAGTACAGTGGATGGTGAAGTCCCAGATCCCTTAAAAAATAATCAAAACTTCAGTATGCCTTTGAGAAGATGTACAACTCCCACCTATCATTTGACTTTCCTTCCTTTCAAGAGTAAAACTAGCAACATCGCTGCTTGGTTATCATCTTTAAGTGACCTGATTCTAAAGTGCTGCTGTTTTCTGCTTTTTCACAGGACACAATCTTTAAGCTTTTGCTGTCCCTTTTATTGATTAGCTATCAGATTTATTGCAAAGTTGTATCTGTATCCCATGTTTTTGTGGCATTTTCTGTTAGGTGAGTTTTGCTGTGGGGGAACAAGCTGTGCAGAATAACACAGCTCAGGAGACAGATGAAGCAGTGATGTGTTCATTAGATCCTCTGGGGCATAGAGACTCTCAAAAAGTAAGTGCTGAATTTTTAATAGGGTAATATTGGCTTAAGAGCTTTAGTATTTTACTTAGATTTAAATTGGAGATTTCCCTTTCTGTGAGGGGTCCAAGGTTTATGTTCAACTCAAAAGCAAAATCTTTTCATGTCAATGAGTCCTGAGTTAACTTTAATAATGCATAGAGTGAGAATTTGCTAATATTTTTCCCCCAAAGACATGCAAAGTTATACCAAGATAAAAAGGATAGTACTCTAATAAAGTTGTGATGTCAAAAGCACTGATTTTTAGTCTAGTTATGTCCCATTGAACTTGATCCTCATTTAAATCCAGAGTAAAATTAAACCCATTTTTGGGTGGATGTACAGAAGAATACCATATGGAAACTGCTGAGAAATTTAGGCAGGAAGATTGAATTATATCAGGTTGGAATTTGGACATTTGTTTAGACTAGCATTTTTGCTTATCACAGATACCACTCACTTCCTAGCTCCTTTACTTCATGATTAACTTCTTGGATTGAGCTTTTGACCCACAAATCATATTTCCACTGCTTTTAATGGTCTGCATCTCAACACTTGAAGTTCGAGGTACATAACTCATAGTACTGATAAGCAGACAGTAAAAACATTGTTTGAATACTATTGGTTATCCCATAGCAAATTTCCATTGAGAGTCGCACGATGCTGTTGTCCATTCTTATTTCATTTTTGAACCAGGTCAAACTCACACAAAATTGAATGCAGGGTGGTGCATGGGTTTAAAAATAATAAGGTAGCAGTTGTGAAAAAAGCATAAAAATTCAAAAGCTAAGGTCCCAGCTGAAGGAATTTTTTTTCTGTTAAAAGCATGTATTCCTGACATGTTTCATGGCTGACATATTGAGCTTTTTCAGGCTCCAGTGTCCAAATCAGTAGCTGGAATGGAGACTGAGTCCATACCAGGAAGTGATGCTAGGAGGGTGGGTGTGCCTGCTTACAAAGCCACAGATGCCTTGAGGTAATAAGGAAGGACTCTAAATTGTACAGACATACAACAATTCATTTCTGTTCCTTAGTGTTTATTATAGAAATGTTCAAGCTGGAGAGTTGGCACACTCCATGTTAACGGTGTAACAACTTCCACTATTATTTTACAACAATAAATACTTCTGATTGTAAAAAGACATATTTTACCAAGATATTCCATGCAGTATGACCCCATGCACTGCAATACTTCTTGAGAGAAGTGTCACACACAGCATCCTGGCAGTTGCTGCAACAGTCGTTCATCTCCATGAAAAACATCCAGGTCAGGTGAGTGCAAGTGAGAAACCTCCTGGTTTTTTAGAAGAGCCATATGGTTCATTTTGATTTAAGGCACAAATCTAGAAACCATGGTTCCTTTCCTTTTATTAACAATCTGGTTTCTGACACTATAATAAAAATTAGTTATGCCATTCTAAGTCAGCAAAATTGATTTCCTTCTTCTGGATGTATTCTGACATTGGATTTGCCATCTCAGTTGTAGGACAGAAGACGTTATTTAACATCTTCTCAGAGAATGCAGTAAATGTGGGCAGAAAAGAGGGAAGAGGTGGGAAAGAGAAAGGGAGGGTAAATAAACACTATTTTACTAATACTTTTCAAAAGGTTCTGTGATGCAGATGTGGGTTAAATTGAAACTGGTCTTCATTTTAACATGTGGTAGAGGTTGAAAGTGAATTTTCGTAGATGGTGCTGTGTTTCTCTCTGTCATCATATTAGTATTTATTGATTTTAATTTACTTCCCCTCTCCAGAGCTAGTGGAGCTTTCTGGAGTTTTCCCTTGCCTGATTGCCTATTTATGCATGGCTTGCTTCTCCCTTTTGTTTTACAATGTGCTCTTAGGAAAGAATGAATAAATGAATGTCTGGACATCTTTTCTTATCTTCCTTCTAGAAACAAATATGTCCAAGAAGTTGGCAACGGTAGCCCAAGATAAATCCCCTTGTTTGACAGGACTTTGCAGCAGTAGCTGCCTTCTAATGGCCAGCTTGACAGAACCATTAATAGGCAGATCCCATGTACTATCAAGAATTCAGGAAAACTTTTTCATCAGAAATGGTGCAGACTGCATTGTACTGAAAAAATATCTTTGTCTTTAATGAAACAGGGAAAATATTGCAAACAACTGGTGTTCCAATATCTAATAAAAAATTGTCTTGGGAATCAAAATCAGAGATAAATATGTAAGTATTCATATTAACCAGCTTCTTGCAGCATAACAGAGTTGCCACAAACAACATCAAACTCCGTGTATCCAGGGAACCTGTGTCAAGAAAATAATAACTCCATTCTAAAATAGCAGATATCACATCTTCATCACTTAAATGTCAAAATATTTGAACTAAGAAAATGTAAATATTAATGGATTAAAGTAACCTGCCAAGTTGCAGTTGGAGAGTGTTCCAGTAGGAAGATGGTGAGTTTCACCAAAGAGAAAAGGCTTGAATTAAGGACATTTTTTGTTTGGTTTGTTTGTTTTTAATTTGTGTGTTCAAAATTGAAGTTTTGTGCTGTGTATAATCAATTTCTGGTCATATTTTATTGCACCAAAGTACTAGAAAAATTTCTGTCAGCATTAAGATTATCTTGCAGAATTTATATACATGGAAATTTATTCTTAAATAACTACTTTTGATTAATTGTTTTCAATTAGCTTCCTGTATAGGTGCTGTTACAGGAAATAAGTGTCTAATTTTGAACGTGGTAGCTATTAGACACACTTTACATGTACAGATAAACTTTCTGTGTAGACAAAAGTATACTTTCTACTTTTATAACACTTAAAAGTAAACAATGTCAAAATCCCAATGTTTGAAGCAGGTAGTCATACCCACCACAAGAGATGGAATTGGAAGAAGTAGAAATTCTTTGGTGTGCACGTGCTGTTCTTCAGATCTCAGATGCCTAAAAGCTTTCCTATATTTGTTTCCCTACAAACTTTATGATGCTTTTTTGCCTTAAAATGACAGGTACTAGACCACTACTATGAGTAAACTAATTTCTTTTCTTCTCTTCATAATGAAAAAATAACCTCATGTTAGAAGGCAACGGTGTTCGTTAAATGACATTTGTCTTCTTTTGCTTGTAAATTATATTTAAATTCTATGCAACAACCTTACATCTTTTTATAGGCTAAGAAAACTGATTGTGCTTAAAACATACCTTTTTATGGTTTGAAGACTCTGATGTTTAGCCTTTGAAAGTTTCTGAATGTGTTACTTACCATTGTCAGTTATTTTTTCTTTTTACTGTACCTTGCAAGAGCCATTACAAAGTAATGATTCAGAGCAGAGGATATAAACCAGATTTAAATACTTAGCATTTTACTTCAGGCATCTGGCTCATCCAGTCATATTTAAATATAATCAAGAAATTCTTGAAATACTTTAAAGTTTATATTTCAGGGAAAGGCAAAATAAAAATTCCTTTGAAAATAAAACCAAACTGACATTGCCCGTATCTGGACACTCTGTCTCCTCCCTGCTTCTTCTTGCTTTTCCTGCTGCAGAAACAGAACTGTTTGGGCTGATCTTAGAAAGGTTCCTGTCCTTTCAGCATGACATTGGCCCACAGATCAGAATACTGTTTTGAACTTTATTTGTATTTTTGGCATTAAAAAGTACCAATCTGGCAGAAAGATCAGCAGCAAATTTGATACATCACAATATTCACAATTCAATTTTACTGAATACAGACAAGTAACACTTCTAGGACATAATTCCTTTATGTGTTTATTTAGACAATTTTGTTCTGCTGTTTTGTTGTTGTTTTTGTTGTTGTTGTTGTTGTTTGTTTTTCTTTTAATTACCAAGAAGATGTTAGTATTCATGGGATTCATAAGAGAATAGGTGTTGAGGATTAATAGCACTTGAGGTGTCCTGTTGAGAGTCACTAGTGTAATAATCTGTATTCTGGCAGCACGGCTGTTGTCATGATCCCAGAACTATACAGCATCCATCTGTCCTTGGGCAGAGTTCCTGTGGAAAGTGGGGGCTTTCAAGGGGGTGGAGTGTCATGTAATATCTGACTGACTCCAGCTCCAGGTGCCAATGCTCAAACATTGTTCCTAAGAGAGTAGCACTTATAAAGTGATCTGAATAAATAGTTATGTTCCATCCAAGTGGGAGGTCAGTTGATGGACATAATGCTGCTTCTGAGAAACCACTGTGTGACCCCAGTCGACACAGAAAGAGATGATTTTCTTGTCTCATTTGGTGGACAACTGGCCACAAACCACTCTGCTGGGAACCTGTTCCTTTGGAAGCAGCAATGAGTATTAAATTTGGGGTTCAAAGAAGTTGAAAGGAAAATATTATGCAGGTCATAGAGGCTTATACTCCATCACTGCATCTTGGATCTGGATCAGTTGCCTACAGTCAGTTTCTGATTGGAAGAAAAACATCAGAACTGGAAGGTATCTCTCTTCTGCAGAGATCAAGGTTTGGTTGCAAAACAAATATTTATTTCACTTTCAGATTTGTGATTTTAAATGCCCTGGAAATAGCATTCTTAAAACTCTGTCCTGTCCTGGAAAGAAGAAACACAGAGAGGAGCCTCTTGGGAATACTGATCTGCCAAGGGTATAAATGGATTTATGCAGCATTATTTAACAGCTACTGCCCGGAATATTGTTAGGAGCCATAGATCATGGTTGCAACACTAAAAACTCTGGAATGGAAACAAAATTTCAGTTTTGTTTTCCTCCTGTCTCCAATTGCTTTATTCCATCGGTGCTGTTTTTTGACAACTCTGTGTAAGCAATGCAAATATTTTGCCTGTGGAGCTCAGAAGCATCATGTTATGTTCAAGCTTTATCTGGGACACAGCTTTTAGAGATAAGGAATGTCCAGCCTTCCTCCTCCCTCCCTGTCCCCATTACTAGAAGATAGCCCTAATAGTTTTGTACCTTAACATTAAAACTGGAAAGGATTTACTCCACCCACCAAAACATGACAAAGACAGGATATATCTTTAGTACAGCTAGATAATTCAGTTCTGTTTTAAAGAGTCAAATGAAAAGGATTCTTGTATATGCCCTGGGAGACTATTTCCCAGTTTAACGAGACTGTTCATTCTGATTGCGATTCTGTGTTTTCCACATTTGGAAATGAGCACAATGACCATTGTGATCTTCTAATCATATTTTTGCCCTAATACTGCACACAGAACTTTCTGGATTAATTTCTGCTTTAGTCAAACTGCTTTCAAGAGACAGAGACCTAACTGCTGACTTGGTGAAGCATTCCAGTTTATTGTTTTTCTTTTAAATGTATGTTTGGCTTCACTTTCCAGCTACATTGCACCAATAGTAACAGATGTCTGTATTTTTTTCTGTTTTGTTCCACATTCTTTGTTTCCTTATAAAAGAAATTACAAATTAGATTGAATTACAGATTTCGGGGTGTGTGAATCTTTGCAACCTATACCCACAAAGCCCGCACTTTGAAAGTTTTTAAATTAGTTTATTTCTGCCTTTCTACTCCTATTACTGGACTAACTCCTCTGAGCTGTAATGGTGACAGGGAGATGTAGATCTCTGAAGAAATTTAAACTCACTGACTTGCCATATCAAAGCAACCAGGCTGATTTGGACCAGGTTCCAGGCTCACCTAGTACAGAGGAATGATTATTACTTCCTGTGCCATGAAATTTTGGAGGTTTAATATGAATTAATTTTTGAACTCTTTTTAGGTTTCTTTCATACCTCATGGTATGGAGGAAAATGAGAATTAAGTGGCATTTTAGACTAATGTTTAGACTGACTGGCAAGTCGAATTCAAGAATTAAATCCCCAGCCAGCTGCAAATACACAGTTTTTCTATTCATTCATTCCCAGCATCTTTCTGAGCAAGAGCTTTCCATAGGTTCTTCTCTTAGAAATTTCCTTCATGTTTTCAGATATCTCCAAAAATCTGCACTGAAATTAAAACTAAGTTCATGGGGGTATGAAGAGATGGCTGGAATATGGTGACAGTTCCCCACAGAAACTGTGGAGTCTCCTCCACTCTTGCAGATGTTGCAAACTTGACCAGAGATGGTGTTGAGCAACCTTCTGTAGCTTTGAAACTGGCCCTACTTTGTGTGCAATGTTTAACCAGATTATCTCCAGACCTCATTTCTGATTCTGCAGTTCTGTTTTTTCATTTTTTTATCAGTGATTTCTTGAACAAAATCTGCTAAGTTTCTAGTTTCATTGTCTTTGGATACTGCAGTCACACAGTACTGACAACCTGGAGAACCGAGGCATATGAAGTGCTTACAGTGTCTCAGATTTCTGCATCAGCTGTGGGAGATTGAACACAATGCTTTCCTGGTAGCTCTTGGTTCTGGATAAAATCTTCAGTAAACACAATCTTTAAGCTTTTTATTGATATGTGATGGTAGAATTACTTAAATTCAGGAATGAGTGAAAGGCTGTAATATGCTGCTATATGTTATTCCCAGATTGAAAAGAGAGAGTCTGGTGAATGTCTTTGGTGATCTGTTGCCATGGTTAACAGGGATGTCAAAAACAGTGAGAAGTCTCACTGATATTTTAAAAGCAGAAATGCTTTCCTGACTTTCAGTTATGAGAAAGTACAAAGAAATAAGAAGTTTGTGGTCACATTAGTGAGATTTTGTTTCAATTTCCCAAATTTAGAAATAAAATAGAGAAGGGCTGTGGTTCATTAAATAAATGGACAGGTTTTATGGATCAGCCATTACCATGGGTAGATCTGAGTCACTCAGGACCAAGGCAAAGTGCTCTAGAAGTTTACTTCAGTCATGTTCTCATAGCTCTAGGAGGAAAGAGAGCTCAGGACCTCTCCAAAAATTCCCAGTTAGGCAGTAAAAAACTTTGGAAAGTGACTGTGAGAAGAAAAAAATCACTGTGTTGTGTTTCCACACCCCCAATACCCCCAGTTCTGAGTTTTCTATGCTTTGTATTTAAATTTTGCAAAGTTGCAAAAATTTTACTTCTTTGGGTTTTTTCCCCCCCTTTGGATCTTCCCATTTCTTCAGTTGTCTGTTCACCTGCTTTGGTGGCCAAAACTCCTTCTAAAACAAATGGAATGATCATTAACCAAAAACTGATGTAAAAACCTGCTTGGTAATTATAGCTAAAAGAAGATGTATATAACGAAGTGCATGAAAGAATATAATCTATGCCAACAAAACTGTCTGATGGTGGACTCTATGTTTCTTTTCAGGTGGCCATAAGGGTATTCAGGTCCCTGGGGGCTGGAAATCAAGTTTCAGAACATTAACTTACTTAGTAGTTGTTTTGTGATAGTGGACCAATATTTGTTCATTGACTGGGACTGGAATTAGAGGTAAGATTTCTATTTCTTAAC
This sequence comes from Nicator chloris, assembly GCA_013400495.1. NCBI lineage: Eukaryota > Metazoa > Chordata > Aves > Passeriformes > Pycnonotidae > Nicator > Nicator chloris. Next base: position 1,477 of record WAAE01033679.1, on the reverse strand, counting down.
CTGTCATGGAACATCCTGGAAAGACAGAAGAAAAATATCTCTACTATCATCACAGGAAAGTAAAGTTGAAGTTGTACTCCTTACTGTTAGTCTTTTCAAAATAGGAATTGCTTTTAAACTCCCCTTTAGACCTTCTCTAATCCTAGGAGAGAGAGAGAGAGAAATTACTTCCCAGTAGAAGTAATTGCATAGGAAATAGATCCTTGAGAAAAGGTTGTTTGCTCAGCCTTAAAATAAATTTTTGGTTTTGTTTCACTGAGGAATGGCTGATCTGTTCCTCCCTCTTCCCACAGGGACATAACTTGTGCTGGATTGCAGAAAATATTTTTCATTTCTAAAGGTGGTGAGGGTCTGTGCAGGACGAAGGGCAGAGCTACTAATGATATTTCTGTGGGATGACTATTGTATTTTCTGAGGAGCCTTTATGAAATCAATAGGGATTTTCACATATTTCTGCACTTCAGCAGAAATATCAACTACTGCATAGGGGGTATACCATAGGGGTATCTACAGCTACATCTACAGAAACATGAATTAAAAGCTTATGCATTTAAGTTTATGAATATAATGTAGTAATGGAAAGTAGCCTCCTCTGTGAGGAAACTGATGACCATTGGGATCAAGACAGAAAAGTAAAAATCAATATACTCTTTATCTAAGAATAATGCAAACATTGATGTTTTCAATCTGTTGCTAAATTACCAGTATAATTTAACTAAATTACTCTTCTGTGGCTGCCTGTACTTGACAGAAGCTTGGTTTTCAGATTAGTAGACCATCCTACATGAGATAAGCAATATAGAATGCAGTTTGCTGTGGTAAAAGCCCCCATTGGCTTTACTCATCTGACAACGGATTCTTAAGAGTAATGTCAATGACTCTATATCTGCTGCTCCCTAAAAATCTACCTATTTTGTCTTAGAGTATGGGTTCAGGTCTGTGATTGAGCCCCTTTGTTTCAGGCACCAATACTGGACAAACTTTGTAGAGGCTGCCGCACACACAAGCCTGCACTTCCCCAATTCTTCTGACAAACATCCCCAGATGTTGTTATTCAACATCTGGCAGTTACCTTGGCCAGGCTCCTTCCTAGCCTGGGAAGGGCCCATGGGTCCTTCCTACGGTCTGGGATGTCCTCAAGGATGGCCAGATGTAGGACAAATGTTCTCCTGGCTGGCAAACAGGATGCAGAAAGATTCTTAAGACAGAGCCAATGTGGCCTTTGAGTATTTTCTGGCTTCTCTTTATTCATTTGCCACCCCACTGTGAGTTCAGGCACATTTCAGTTTGCTGTTCTCATTCCTGACCCCTCAGGTTGTTACTTTCACCAATGACTGCTACAGTTTTCATCCCACATCATTACACTGAAGTTCTGCAGTCAGCAACAATTGCACTGAGTTTTCATCAGTGGTGCTGAAAGTATTACAGCCTTTAAAAGCAAATATAGCCTATCCTAAATATATATATATATACACAC
>WAAE01033675.1:0-12535 GCA_013400495.1 Nicator chloris | reverse complement strand
TTATTTTTATTTATTTAAAATTTTCTCTTTCAAATAAGATTTTCTTGGCTTGTAGTTTGGAATATTAAAAAGTTTTTTACTGAAACAGCACCACAAAATGTCTGCCTTTGGTATGATGCAGTTTCATGAAGAACAGGCCAGAAGCTTAAAGTCTTCTCCACGAGGACTTAGTCATGTTCTGTTTAAGTACCAATATCAGGTATTATTCCTTTTTGATGCTTATCAATGAATGCAAGGCAACAGAAACAAAGTCCTCTCTTACAAATTTGTTAATTTTAACATCTGTACCTGTAATTTCTCTGGAGAAAAATAGTTACTACTGAACTTTTCCCACGTAGCTTACATTTACTGTACATTGACTTGTATAAAGCATTATAGCAGATGATAGATTTGTCGTGGAGCTTTGTTTACACTACATTTGAAACCATTCAACTGTAAAATCAGTTTAAGAAAGAGTGAAGTTGATTTCTTTACATGATTTACTTGGCTTTTCTTTTTCTAACAAGAAGGTCCATATTGCAACAAATGCATTATGTTCTATTTCCGGAGAGAGAAATGGATTAGACACCAAATGAAAATAGACAGTTTTGAAGCCTTGGAAAAAAAAAACCTCCAACCCAGAAAACCCTACACCAAAACCCACAAAACCTAACAATAACTTTGTGACTTGAATCAGCAATGCAAGAAATGGAATCCTAGAAAGGGAAATATATTTTGGAATGCATTTAGAGTAAAAGAGAAATCCATAATAGCAGTAATAAAACCAGCTCTGTGTCTACACTTGTATCGGTGCTCATTTTCAAACAGTCCAAAAATTGAAGAAAAAAAAGACTCTCCTAGACCAATGTCTCTATGACCTGTTCTTAGAAGTGTCCAAAAACTTGGGGTTTTTTTGAGATTACTGTACAACAGCACATGTCAAATATGTCAAAAATTCATATAAGCACCAGAAAATTTCTTTTCATGTGGCCTGAATCAGCTCACCAAGAGAACCCAAAATCTAAATCAACCTCCAAGGATGTCAGCTATTGTTATATTCACATTTTTTAGCACCCTTCCAAGGCAGAGAGTTGTGTATGCAGATATAGCTGTAGTTGGGAGTTATGGTCCCCTGTAGCAAATAAAATTAGGGGCAAAGCCAAGAATTTCAGTGAATCTTACAACAGAGGCTTCTAAATTTTTCATGAGCGCAATGTTTTTTGTCACTTGAGCATAACTAGGTCACATAACCATAAAAGTGGCAAGCTTTGAAAAATCGGAATTTCTTCAAAGTATGGTGAGATTAAATCCAAAGCCTTGGATCTGAAAGATGTTCATAGACATGACAACGTGAGTGTCTGTGAACCTTACAAGAGCAGGAACAGCTAATACTTCATGAGCAGCAGCTCTGATGAGTAGCCAGCTTTGATTGGTTTTGATTTTTGCTAATCTATTCAGTTCAGTGTTTAGAGTGTGGATTAGCTTTATTGCCTTGAAGGATTACAGACTATATTTCTAGATTAGTATAGGCAGCTGGAATAATTAATTTGAAGCACTGGAAGTTTAATTTAAAAAAAAAGTTCCCTTTTCTCTCTGGATTCCATAAGAAAAAATGCATACTGTATTTTTTATTATTTTTTAAATTTTGGATCATGAGAGGAGTACCTAAAAAGGCAAAATAAATATTTTTATAAAGTCCAAGTCAGAAATTAGACTACACAGTTATGCAGTTGTAAAACACGGGCTTAAAAGCATATGTTTAAGTAGAAAGGTCTTAGTAACAACAAGTTTTCCTACCTGTACTTCCAGAATTTTATTATAAGCAGTCTTTCTTGCATCTGTGAGGGCACATGAAGGCAGGTGGGTAAAAAAATCAAACTCTAATAACGTGGTCTAGGATAGACTGAACTTTGCAATAATGAAAGATAAGAATAAATCTCTTAAATATTACAGAGGTATTATCAAGCTCTAAGATACATGTCAAGCATTGATATAAATAGCTCAAGTAAAGATGAAAGTGTCTTGCTTCTCTTTATGGTTCTCTCCAGATGTGCAGTGGAGCAATCCCTCAGAGGTGCTGTTTCACTCTTTTCCTCCTGGTGAAAACAGCACTGACAAAGCAGGAGTATCTGTAGCAGCAACAGGCAGGGGGTTTTGGTTTTCACAGATTTCCATCCAGGAGGAAAAGCAGCTGCAGAACTGCACAAGAAAAGACTTTGGGATGAGGGATGTCACTTGCCCTGGCTGGCAGGGCTCTGATATGGGGCATGTAGGATGAAGAGTTCAGAGCACCAGGGTGCACACTGATTTTCCTACCTTCATTCACCAACATGTGTGACATCCCTTAAAGCCTCATTTCATTATGAAGAGCCTTGAAGTTTCACTTTTCAGAACTGGTCTGGAGGGCATATGAAAAGTGGCTACAAACAATTTATGGCAGTCTTGTGTTTTTGTTTTAATTCTACAGAAATTATATCTATACTGGCTTTGTCTTGTCAGAAAGAACTTCAAATAATGAGGACTATTGTACATGTGATGGCTTTGGAAATAGTTTTTTCAAAAGCTTTTCATTGTCAACCTGATAATGTTGTTTTAATGTATTATCAAAGTTCAGCCTGTTTATAGTATGTATGATATGACATATCCCACTAATGTTTATATGTATATATAATTTACTAAATTCATATGCAGCTATTGTAACCTCAGAGTCAAAATAGCTGTTTGCAAAATTAGACAAATTATTTGCATAACTACATTAAAATTCAAGTAAATCTTAATTATTCTTTATTGTTTTAAGGCCAAAATCTCTCAGTTTTATGCTTCCAAAATGTCTATCACAGTAAAGGATTACATAAGTGTAGACTGCTCTATGGGAATCATAACCCAAAGAGACACTAGAAGTAGTTTGTTGGTATCTTTTTGTGACTGAAAGGTCCTGACAAATTCAGGTAGATAATTTTGAACTATTCCGTTATATGTTACACTCTCTGCTTTGACCTAAATACCTACATTCATGTCTTGGGAAAAGGCAGTTCTTTGCAATTTCTTTTTTTTTTTTTTTCATAATGTAAGAATTAATCCCAGAACATTTGCCCCAGAATGTAATATATGTCAAAGTGCACTTTAAAAATTATGAAATTAACTGATGGAATAGAATACTTTTTGAAAATTCAAACATGTGGTGAAGATGTTCTTTTAGCTCAGAAAAATCCTTGCCTCAGGTAGTTGGGGTGAGAGGCTGCCAATATAGGAAATATCACTCTATCCTGGTTTTCTTCTCTACCTAAATAATCTTCACTGGTTAAATTATCACTGGTAGTCATTTCCAGAAACAGTATCATAGACTAACTGAACCTTTAATCTGACTGAGTTCAGCCACAGATGTCCTTGCTTGGTAACTGTCTAGATATGGAATATGGAAAAGATTCACTCATCACCACATAAGGACCAGGTAGTTCAGATTCTCTGGCTATTCTGTTAAAGAAGGTGCATTTCCTGACTTCATTTTCCATCTTCATTTAGAAAATAGCAGCTAGACTGGCTTGTGCTGCTTTTCATGCACTGTCCAAATGAAAGCTCATCCCTGGAACTTAGTGTGTTATTACAGGCAGACTTAAGACCCTACATGACTTTGTAGAATGATGGTGATGATGGGTTTCTGAGTTCTTTCTCAGCTTGTTCCAACAGTGAATTTTGAATATGTGTATTTCAGGCCTAAATATTTTGCCACTGTTTGACTTATACGTAAATTTTCATAATCTTAGCTCAATCTTTGGACAGGAGCAAGAAATCAAGACTTTATCAGGCAGGAGGCAATCCCACTGTGGGAGCCTGAAACACTGACATTTTGATGATCATAGTCCCTAAGAGAATGAGGTCATGTGGGAAGTCTGCTGGTAAACCTGACTATTTACTTGTTTAGAAGAATAACCTAAAGAAATTTGGTATATTTGGTTTACCTTAATTTTAAATAGTAGTTAAACTGTAATGGGGTGTACAAGGTGAGATTTGGGAATTTCACATGTAATGAAAGCCAATAGGTACATTAAAAAGACAATAATTTGGAGAACTTCCTAGATGCATCTGTTCTTATCCAGTTGGGGAGAAAATGACAGGTTTTACCAATCATTCCATTTAGGTACAGTGGTACTTAACATTTTGATTTGTGGATCTGTGGTAAATCCTCCCACCATAAATATATATTGTGCATATATATGTTGCTGTTCATTAACCAGCCCAGTAACAAATACAGACTTCTGCAAAGAGGTATTTTTGATTCATTTTTAGAAGAAGAACGGGATTTTTTTCTGAAACGCTCTCATTTATGATTGCTAGAAAATTTTATGCATGAATCATGAAGTTATGATATGTTAGCCAGCTGGAAATGTTTGATTATTTGATAACTTTATCAAATAGTATTAAAATCTGAGAGAACAGAGGCATTAGATAAGGAGAAAACCAGTGATATTTAAGGGGATTTAGGCCATAGGGATGGAATTTATACAATAGAGATTTCCCTTGCTGCAGTGATAGATATGAAGCAACTTATGTTCACACTGCTCAGGACAAATCTTGTGACAGGCAAGCCTCACCTCTTCATAATGTTCCTGGCTGGCTCAGCAGCTGCTCCACAGCCCTTTGCAGATCACCAGGGTGGGATATCCCTGTGTGGGATAACAGGCAGTCAGTGTTGGACTAGCTCTTTCTCCTCCCACTCTGCCTTGTCAGGATCTAGAAGAGAAATCAGTACCCTTCCCAAATCCATTTCATTTGGAGTCTTGGATTTGCACGTTACTCTGTTCTGCCTCTGTACCATTTTATTTGCTGCTGTTGTTCAAGTGGTCAGGGCATCATCTTGACCCCACCACACCACTGGGTGTGCTGCTTCCTCCTCTGCTGTGGAGACCTTCCAAAATGGGAGAGGATCCTGCTTACAAGACACTGGGACATAACCCCAGGGAGAATGAAGTTGTGTGTGAATCTTTTATAGGCAGAGGATCGCATTTAAGACTCTGTGTCAGGATCAGCATCACAACCAAGGTGGAGTGCATTTTTCTCTTAGGCCTTAATGATAGCTGGACAGAGGCTCACTGCTGAACCTCTGATGCTTGTCAACCACAGCTTTTACTGGCTACTGTGAAATCATTTCTCCGCGGGTGTGAGCAGAGTAGAGGTCTGGAAAGCTCCATCAGACTGCCTGATCCATGAGTAGAATTCATCAGCAATTTCTCCAGGTATCTTTCAGGGCTTTGGAGAACTGTGGCCATCTGTGGGATTTACATTCCCATGTAGTATCCCTATAAAGAGCTCAAATACCCTCCCCTCCCTTTATATCAAGCAAGAAGTCAGAGGCTGCCATGGAAGAGTCATGAGTGGACTAATACTGACTGCCCTGCTATTTGATGCTTGGGTGCCCCAAAATGCCATTTTTCCCCCATTTTGGCAGATCACAGATCCTTCTGTGACTGTGTATCAACCATTCTAACCTCTGAGAGGAAAAACCGACAGAGTGGGATAGCCACAGAGGTGTGCCTGAACCTCAATGCGTTGTGGGGACAGAGAAGAGATGTCAGGATACGATATCTCAGCCTGTAGTGGAGGATGTGTCACCAGGGGAAAATAGGGAGAGAGTGAAGGTCATGTGAGGCAGATGATAGGGTTGTGCATGTTTCTCTAACAGGATGGTGCTCTGTGAAACCAGTGGGCACAGCCTAAGGCAGTGCAGTCCTTTACTTCAAAATTCAGTGAATGCTTTTTTTTTCATCTGAGTAGCTGTCACTGTGAAAACTGGCACTTGTTTTCTGACCTGTGCAGAGGGGGATGCCTGGCAGCTTATGTTTTTGCACTGTTTGTAGATGTCTGTCTGTTCTTGATGTTCATAAATGTGTATGGCTGTGATTTATCAGCCTCAGTCTCTGTTCCTGGCCAGAGCTGTGGTGCAGCTTGCTTTCTGTCATGCAGACCTGCTGTCTGGAGGCAGTCAGGTAAGCTGGTGATGGGAGGCTGCCAGGTACAGAAGCTGTTGTTCCCTTGTGTCCCCTGTGCCCTGCTCCCTGTCATACCTTGTCTGCCCCCAAACACAATCAGTGCCCCCTGCCCCTTCCCTCCTTGCTTCCTGTCCTCAGTCAGACGTAAGCAAGGCTGAGCATTTGCCACAAAACCTTTTCTGTGATGATGTCCAAGGTCCTGCTCTGGTCGTGTATGCCAGGCTGCTCCAGACCTCTGGCTGGCATTGTCATTAATGATCTTATCCTCAGGGACCTCTGATGTTTGAGTTGATGTGGTTGGCAACGTGTTTCCACAAGATTTGCTTCAAACACCAGCCCAGGAGCAAATTCTCATGCATGAGAGTGCCAGAGAAGTGGGACCAAAGACTAAAATGAGACGTTAGCCAAATTGACAGCATAGATGTGCCTATAATTTAGAGAATTTTGAAACCAATATTTTGTATCTTCTATGAAAGGCACTTGTTGTAATCTTGTGCCTTCTCACACAGTGCCTTTTGCATAACAATAATAGAGATAATTATGGTAATTACAATAAAAATTAATAATACTTGCCCTTTTTTTCAGTAGATTTTAAAGTGCTTTTCAACACTGACTAATTAAGTCTAACAATATCTTGTGAGGTGGGTAGCAGGTGTTTGCTCATCTCTCTGGATCCTGTCACCCACCATAGTAGTACAGCTGCTTCTACTTAAGTCTCATTGACTTCTAAATGATCATCATGGTTTTCAGCAGATAATTTTCCCACATCCTCTCCACAGTGTGTCAAGAGGTGGAAGCCCTTTCTTATACATGACTTTGGTTTTGAGAACACTGGAAATATGCATGGAGAGGACTTATGGCTATATCCAATATAGTAGGAATGGGAGGCTGTGCAGCCATGTGAACTCAGGCATGCTTGACGTGTGAAAAGGTGGAGAAAATTTTGGAAGGGAAGTATGAAAATACCCTAGATTATGCAAGAAAATAACCTCAGATCACTCATCTAGGTCCTGTTTAGTCATTTGATCGAGCATGTCCAGACTTACCCACTAGGGAGAAAAAATCAGTCCAGGTTCTGATGATGCTCGTTGCATAGACAGGAAAAAAAGCATAAGGAGTCATAGTAGATAGGTTTATAAGTTGTTTTTTTTTGTAATCTCTTCTCTCCTTTTCACCTGTCCCCTTAAACATATGCACACATGGTGCATTTACTGTATTTTCAGATGTTAGCTGAGAGATTATTCATGGTGAAGCAAACTAAACTGAGATGCAACCTGTTCCTCCTAATAATCACAGAATAATCTGGACTCTTTGCAGCAATTGAGGGTTTTGCATGATTAAATTTCTAAAGGGTAAAGTGGAGGATGTAGGGTAAATTTTCAGAACAGTGTACAGAAGACAACACAAATCCTGTTATTAGTTTACAAGAAATGTGGGTGTTAAGTAATAACAGGATTCCTACACAGAGGTTTCTAATATAGCTGCTGCACAAATTTACACCCATGCATTCAATGAGCTCAGACACGGAAAACTGGAATGGGTTTTTCAGTTCTTGTACGTTATTAAAATTATTATTCTTCATTTTCTCAAGTAGGGTAAAGGGATTTTTAAGAATAGCACCACATAAAAAGCCTGATGGCCCTCAGGAAATTAATGATTATGGATAATCCTGGATATGGACACCATATCAGCTCCATATTATGCCAGATCAGGCAAATATCTTTGCCTATGAGGTCACTTGTGCATCTATCAAGCCAGAAAGCACTGAAATCTGTTTGTAAGAGAACACAGCCTTGAACAGGGGAATTAGATCATGTATGTCAAATGTCTTCTGAATTTAGTGTCATACAAGTGATATTTTTCCCTCCATGGAACTGCACGTTGTAGGAAGAGCAAAACCTAAATCCTCCCATGAGGCCAATCAAAAGAACAGAGGTGCTGCTAAAAAACCCGAATCATTCTGAATCTGAAGATTAAGGAAGACCAGGTCTGGCATCCAAAATGGAGAACAACTATTTTGTGATAACTAGGATAAAGATGGAAGGGAACATCCATTAATTAAAAGTATAAAACAAGGGTCTCTGTCTAATATTAACAAAATTGTATGGATTAGAGAATCAGAAATGCAATGTAGATGAATCTAGGCTTTTATACAACTTTTTAAAAAAACCCTTATAGATTGTTTATCTTTCCCAAAAAACTCAGAAAAGGCTCAGAGCCCCAATGAATCTAATCGTGATAAATATTGAAGAATACAGTTTTCAAGTATCTTTATTGGATTGAAAACACATGATAAATTATTTAGCCTACCTAAATGTATTATTTAGTTTAAAAAAACCCCTTTGAACAGATCTAATTCAAAAATTTTATATCTTCTTGCTCTATCAACTGTACTGTTAGAGTCCAGTGCCTGATAGAATAACGTAGTAAAGTTGAAGTTCAGCCTGTTTTAGTAGTCATTTAGTATTTATTGGGAAAAAAAAAAGTGACAGGTGTTTATTCTGCTGATTGCAGAATAAAGTACTGATTCTACACTTACATAACTGTGGTAACATTGTGCATTACTTTGGAAAATTTCCACAGTAAATAGTGGCTGAAACCAACTCCTTTCCTTCAATGTCACCCTAGTGTGGGCTATCCTAAAAGTCTGCTCTCAGGAGCTGTGAGCACAGAGAAGTAGTATTTTTTATTTGAAAAACAAAATGATAAGCAGAGTTGTGACTTATGCCCTTGGAATCAGGGGAGTGTCTGAATTTAGCCTTAATTAACCTTGTCGAAATTCACTTTGACTTTGGGCAGAAAAAAACAGCCTAAGAGATAAGGGTTGTGATAATGTATTTTGCTAGTCCTTTACTTAGAAGCGTGCAACTTGAACTGTAGCAATATAATTCAACTAAAAAAGATCCTACTTACACACATTCAAATAAATTATTTGGTAGGAACTTTCTGACAGTATCAGTAAAAGTGTCTAATTTTGTGTTCTTTACTTTTTAGGGGTTCTTCACCTTTAAGTTGTTGCTTGCAGAGCATTGGGAGGCTTCTTTCCAGACATACCGTATTTTTGACTTAATATGACACATCTAAGATTTTTTCCTTGTAGCTGACACCTTCACCTGTAAAATAAATGGCCTGGGCACTGACACCTGAAAACATTCCCAACTGGAACAACTCTTAAAGCCTTTGCTTAATGTTCTGCATAGGAGTGGATTCAAGCATGGGCTTATGAGCTTTCAGAATCCAGGCTCGGTACCTGGCCCAGTACCTGAGAGAATAAAACTCCATGTGTCATTAACCTTCCTATCCTGCTCCCATAAAAAGGAAAACCCATCATCTAGCTGATCAATTTAAATTGTGGTGACTGGCAAAAGATATAGGACTAGAAATGAAGCCAGCAGCAAGTTTAATGATAGAAACTCCATGTAAATCATGTGGGATTTTAGCAGAATTATGATACGTGCTGTCAGAGGAGATTGTAGCAATCATGCTTTTAATAGAGGACTGAAATATTCTTTTTTTTAGTTAGTTATCCTCTTTATTAAAAGAAGCAATAGTTGCAATCTCTAAGTCTTTAAAAAGTGTTAAAATGCAGAATGAGAAATATTGATTTAGAAGGTGGCAATTTTAACAACATCAGTTATTTTGGCCTGTGAGAAGTATATACCCTGCCTGAAACAACTACACAGAGCTGGATTATACCACCTGTTTGAGGGAGCTGCTATAAAATATGATTTCAGATATCATACAGAGCTAGGGAGATAGTAGTGCTGGAGTTTTAATATCTTTTGCCTTCAATAATTTGTCCAAATCAGATGAAGATATATTTAAACTGGAAGTGTAACTCAGCAGTTGCACTTATTGTGTCTTATTGCATCCTTTACTGCGAAAGCAATTAGCCAAAGAAAGAATTTTAATAATACTAATTAACCAGATAGCACTTCTTTCTCTGTGTCAATGAAAACATTCCCTCATATAGCACTCTTTGGTCAATTTATTACTTCTGTTTCGAACTTATGAAAACTGAGGATGTACAGATTTATTAGCTGATTAGTATGACTGTAAGATAAAGCCATCTGTTTTCATATAATTAACACAATATTAGGTTCAATGATTTGTACACAGCAAACCCAGGTTTTCTAGAAGGACTTTGAAACCTGATTGGAAGTCATCACAACAGGGAAATTCCATACTATTGCAGAGCAGCTTGTTCTGATGAATAACTGTTTCAACATCAGTTATATGAGCTTAACCCTAATATCTACCGCTTCTTGGGGTGACCCTGCTGGAGTAAAAAGTTCATGGTTATGCATAATTTTTTCCTCAGCAAATGTTTATGACCAGTCCCAAGTCTTTCAAAGTTGTAATCACTGTTTTATTTCGCAAAAAGTATAAGGCTTTGTGGTGTATGCAAGGCATTTTTTTCATTAATCACTTGCGTGATACACACTCCATGTTTTAAATGTCCATTTTAAAATCTAGGCAGGTGCAGCTTGTAATCTTCCATTGTCACCTTCACCACCACTATTAATGAAGATAAAACCGCTAGATTAAGTCTGCTCATCATTCAACTGTTTAGGCATTTAAAGAGAGTATTAGATTATAATTTTTGCTTGAAAATTTTAGGTTTTAAAATTGTATTTCTTGGTTTGCGGACTATAGCTTCCTAAACTGTAAACGTCATTTCTGTCATGCATTAGAATTCATACATTTTCTTAACTAGGTTCACAATACAAATTTATTCACAGTCCAAAATAAGTGCTCTTAGGTACAATATATCTGCCATCAAATATTATGGTCCATGAGATTTTAGAAATGTATGATCTTTCACACACATCTCGTATGAATGTTCTGTAAAATCATTTCTCCTAACAGTCACTATAAAAAGATAACTGAGGATTAGTTCCACATCTTTTCCCATTCTTTTTTGGAGTTTAGTTCTATTCTCAGATGTGTCTGTGTCTTTAGACAATGTTACAGGACTAGAAATGCATTTTACATTTTGGTGGTTGGACTAAGATTAGGTTTAATTCCTGCTGCTGTTTCTATTTACTGTGTGTAATGAACTTCCATGCAACCGCATGTGGGAAAAACTATAGTACTGAATTCAAGAAAAATCAGGGCATCTGGTCTGGAATCAGCCACAGATGGGTATGTATGAACCTTGAGTGCGTTTTGTGCAATGCTGGAGAAGGAAAGTGTCGTATCCAGACTTGTGTTTCAGCCTTGTTATGACAGACAACAGCTCCACTGCCAGAGAGGCAAGTCTCTTTTGAGAAACATCCTTTGTGCTACACGGAACGTGAAAATCAGCAAACTTGGTATCGGTGTTTGGCAATATACTGAAAATAGCCTTGTGTTGCTTGGGGAGTTTCTGAAAACAAGGGCTAAATGTGTCCTTGGAGTAAATTTGTTGTATGCTACATCTCTGCCTTGGAGTTCCAAATGTCTGCATGGAATTGGTGGTGGTGGTTGTGGCTGTGCACAGGGGAACATCCCAGCAAGAGCAGCTCCTCCCTTGTGGGTGATGGCAGAGGAGGGTTGATACAGAATTGGGTAATACTTCTCACAGAGCAGAACCAAGCCTCTCCCATAGCTCAAACTTTGTGCTTGCATGAAGCAGTTTCCTCTCATTCCTGATGTTCAATTCATGTGTGTAATTCCTGGAATTTCCATGCTTTCTGTTTTTAAGTCCACAGGTCCACCTTCATCATTCTGTCCATCATCTTTGATGGTAACTACATCCTATAGCCCAGAATATTTGTATGGACCAGACAAACAAGACTTACATTGCAGAAAAACAGGCTCTGAAGTGAGTACAGTATGGAATTACCACTTTTTATTGCAGACCAATCCAATTTTAATCTCTTTTGGATGCCAAATTGCAATCAGAGATAACAATGAATAAAAATTCGTATTTCACAACCTCCACATCATATTTAATTTTCAAATTACAGATAATCAAAATTGTGTTTTTCTCTTTCAAATACATTTGCTAATCACAGTGTTGCACTGAAGTCCGTAGAGTCTTGTTTGTTTTGCTGGGGGCTGGTTTTTTGTTTGGTTGGTTGGTTTGTTTTCTCTTAAAATATTCTTTTTATTTTAGCAATTTCAATCAGTCACAGTGCCTGTACAATAATTGTTTGGAAGGGAAGATAAAACATAGATATGGATTTATGGTATAAATTAGAAAAGAATATTCTTTAATATATATTTCACTATTTCCTTTTCATGTTGTATTGCAGGAAATATTTGTGCTATGTGACTTTGCAAATATGTTGAAATCAAGTAAAAAAAAAAAAACCAAACCAAACAGGACCATAGCAAAGTGTATTCAAAGAAATTATTTGGAAAAAATTCTTAGAAAGTCATAGGCTCAATGGTGTGTCCTAACTTAATTCTGGTGTCATCAAAGCAAGAATCTAAAGTTCTTTGGCCATAAATGTAGAACTTGCCCACTTATACGATCTGCAGCAGTCAGTTGTCAGCTCAGTGAATGGAGAAAAATTCAGTTTTAGAGGAAAAAAACATTTTACCATAAAATATCAACAGAAAATTAACAAATATTGTTTAAG